>VYZV01038590.1:17054-27841 GCA_013401275.1 Pandion haliaetus | reverse complement strand
GTTTCCAATACCACCTCATTCTTGAGACAACCAAAAAAAAAGATGCAATTTCATCCTGTAGACTGGGTGGTATAAGGAAGGGACAAAAGAGACAAGATATTGCAATCCAAAGGTCAGTGACCCACTCCCTTGTATAATTATAGCATTTCATTTATATCCTACCAATCTGTCTTTGGATGGCTGATAGTAAATTAGTAGCTGAAAAAGGGCAATTTTAAAAACTCCCTAATAACTCGTAACTGAGTTCTAAAGCTGGACCATCATATAAGGAGATGAGCAAAAGTGCCGGCTTGTAATTTCTTTTCTAAAAATAATTAAAAACATACTCAAAGAGTCACATCAGATCTAGAGATCTAGATCTGTGTCTCGCTGCTGTACTTCAGGAATCCTGAAAACAGATTTAATCCTTATNCTGAAAACAGATTTAATCCTTATTCTAAAAACCACACAGATTTTGAAGAGCTTCAAGGGTTTAAGCCATTCTTGAGTGCAATATACATCCAACTGAGTCTTCCACAATGGATGTACTTTATACCTTTTTAGAATGTAAGCAGCACGTTTTTGTGCTGCATTCCCTATTTCCCATGATAAAGCACATACTAAACTGCACTCTTCCATTGCATTCTCCCNCTTCCATTGCATTCTCCCAAGAAGGTTTCATGCAATAACAAAAACTGTGTAGGAACATTAAATGTTAAACTTTCTGCTAATATATATTAACAGCTTATACCTAGGTTTGATGCTTGCATTTGGTGTCCCTCTAGGCACTGAGGTAAAGCTTGGTCTAGTGAACCATGTAGGGTCTTAATACTTCTTTTTGGTCACAACTAAATTTAAAAACCAAAAATAGATCAGCCATAATAAGGAGATATTTCTAGTCTTGGTTCATCACACATGGCACTTCAGAATTTAAATGATTTGTCCCACCTTTAGTAATGAGTGGAGGCCAACATTTTAATAGTCTGCTAGCCGTTGTTATTGGAGCAGTATCGTACAGCTCTTTGCATTATCATCTACTGAACAACCAGATAAGCACAATAGGAAAAAATTCTAGATCTGTAGAACAGATCAAGGAACCACTTAATCTATATCCATCCAGTATATTGTGCAACGCCAATGACTTGCCAGGCTCACTCTCCAGCACAGCAATGTTTCACAGTTTGATGCAAGATACTAAAATGCTATATATTATACAATTTTATAAGAAACCAAATGGGAAATAATTCTTTCTAAAGTGCTGGTGGAACAGAACAAATCAAGTGCTGCCTGTTAAGAATACTGGAAATGTAACTATTAAGGCCAGATACTTCAGAGAGCTCCAATCCCTACAACTGCTGGCAGCCAATCACAGGTCACACCCGTGTTTCATTTACATTCTAAATATTGACCAGAACTTTGAATTCAAGACTACAGCTTCTTAGAAAAAAACCTGATAACTTTCCACTTTCAAAGCTGTCTGTCTATATTTATTTCACCCAGACCAGAGTAATTAATATTTATGAGGATGAGTGAAAGAAAGATGCTCATAGCAAAAGGGGATTATGAAAACACAAGAATGTGTGAAGATGCCGATGGGACTGAATGAATGGCACCTGAGACATACATGCAGCAGGCACACAGAAGTGAGAAAAGGACAGGACAACAGTATATATGTAGCTGCCTACACATACAGGCACAGAAATATCTTTTTCTGTGCTTTTTTCCAGGTGCAGTCCATGAGAAGTCTTGGTACTTGTACCAAATACATTTACCATCACTTATTTAATGGGTTTATTTGACTGTTACAGACACCAGCATCTAGAGACATCTCTGATTTCAGGCTAATCAAAGTAACAGTGGCTGGCACATGTTAACTTCTTCAGTGGTAAGTACTAGATCTGTTATGGGTTTTAAATGTGCATGTGATGCATATTTCTGGATTTATATCTTACATGAATATGACTAATAAAAAGTGGACAGAAGAAGAGAGCTCCGGAAAGAGCTTGTCAACAGTATTTNAAAAAATAGGTGGTTTTGATCTGCAGAATGTGAAGTGTACAAAGTACAACAATTAAAACAGAAGGGTAGATACTTTGAACTCATTAATATTTCTTTTGAAGATGAAAGTCATTAGATTTCAATGAGAACTTGGAGCAGAACCTCACACTGACATGAGGATATTTAACCTGTAGTCTACAGTGCTTCAAGCAATTGATAGTATGATAAATAATTGCTTGGCTGTAGTAACCACATAGAAGGAAAAAAAGGACTACCCTAATCAAATACAGTCAGTGTGGTGTTGCCTGTCTCTGTGTTCCACATTTCATTCTGAATTGTTCAGAAGTTTGCAGTTATAAAAACGGAAATCCTGAGTTCTTAAAGAGGAAATTGTAAAGGATTTATTTTCCTGTCACCTCCAAGAAAACTTTGATAATATTCAGGGTCAGTTCTTCAGCTGGCATGATCAGCATAGCTGTGTTGAAGTCAGTGGATCATTGCCGATTTATAACAGCTGAATGTCTGGTCTTACTACAGGGACAACCCTGTTTTAGAACTTTTTCCTCCATGCCCCTGCCTCTTGTTCTCAGGAATACCCGTTATCCTCTTCTTCAATTTTCATGTTAGTGAGTTGCACTAGTGATTAATCCTCACTCGTATTTCAGTATTACCACAAAGCACAAGCCAGGACTGTACAGTGCTTTACCATACAGGTATTTTTTACACTATATATTGTAGATAAAGGGGAGCTCTCCCCACTCAGCGCTCAGAGTTGAAAAAAGCCAAATAATGATGTTAACAGAGGCCCAAAGCAGAGATAATAGACCCTCCTCAAAAGGCAGAGCAAGCTTGTGTTAGATGGCAATATGCACTGTAAACAGTGCTTTACAGTTAGTTCACTGTAAAGAAATGAGAAGGGGCAGAAAAGGGAAGACACTTGCACAAGTAAAGGCTCCATGCCATAAGTCAATGGCAAAACAAGGATTGCTCTTACGGATTATCCCACTGGATGTACAGTGCCCATGCAGTCAGGCGTGAAGCCACAGTGTGTACTTCCTCTCAAGAGAAGGTGGCATTTACATAGTAAGCAATACATAAAGACAGTGGCGGAAAAAAACCTCAATGTTTCCTATTCAATCTGCACTTTCCTAAACGCTCAGCTCCTGAATACACAGCACTCAGCAATGTTCTACCAAGGCCTCTTTGCACCCTGGGCAGCATGATCCCTACATAAAATAGCCCTATAGAAGAAGAGCCCAACTTCTTTTTTGCATATAGGTACTTCCTGCATGAATCAAGAGGATAAAATCAGGATGACACTCTGCACTAAGAGATTCTCCCTGAAAGGCTGTGTAGGCAGAGATTTTTATTTCATTAAGAACATGCAACACAAGTTTCACACCTTTCTAATCCTAGGCAGTGTTTCCTTTTTCCCAGAATTCTTTCTTTTAACAAAAAAGAAAAAACCTTTATGCTTTAATCTGAAGTTTGAGAATGTACCTGGTACCAGCAAGCAGTGGCCTCAGTGTCCCACTCTGTAGCGCAAGGTCTGTGGTGCAGTCCCCCTCACTCACAGCCAGCTGACCTCTCCTCAGACGCACCTCTCCATGTCCCCACTACCCTTGGGCCCTGAGCTGCATGCAGTCAGCAACCTTTTCTTTCTGACCAGACTCAAAAATGGCGCCTTCTTCCAGTCAAATTCCTGCTGTCTTACTTCACAGCTCTCTCTCATTAAGGTAATGAGGTGCACAGCTGCCAGGTGTTCCCAGGGGCACAGCTCCCAGGCTCTCTTTACTACTCCCCTGCTAGTACTGGTAGGGAATCAATTCCACCATAGTTTTGTGTAAACACAAAAAAATTCTGAAAAGAAGTAATCTAGGAAGGAAAAATAAAAACATTTTATCCTGCATATATTGAAAAAAAGCAGTTATTTTCTTTCATTTCTCCCCTATAAAGAAAATGCTCTAGGGAAAGTAACTGATTTTGCGAAGCCTTTTGATTTTGACAATAATCTTCTTTGACATACAGGAGTCCATGCAATACATTTCTGACTGACTTGAGTTGCATAAACGGGCTTTTTTATATCCACAGGATAGCTAGGAAGCCTGGTGGTAAGTGATCACTAGTGTGATGCTGGACCAGTATTCATTCACTTCTAAAAAGACAGATAAAAAACCCAACATACTCATCTACAACAAAACACATAAATAAAGACCCAGCTACTTTTAGCTAAATTAGCCCTAAAAAAAAATTTCCCAAGAAATTATGACTCTAGGGCTGGACAGGAAGGGGAACAGAAGAGTCACTGGACAAAGATAGAGAGGGGATAGGGCAGTTGTCAGGAAAGAAACCAAGTCAGAAAGTAGTAGACCTGTGGGAACCTGGCAGAGAACCGTACAGACTGAGCTAATGCCATCACTGGGAAAGGGTAAATGTAGATGGTCTCCTTCAGTCAACTTTTGCAATCTTCCAGAAAGATTTGGTTTAATTCGAGGGATGAAGTTGTAGCTGGTTTGTTTCTCTCCTTAATAATAAAAGTTCTACTAAACTCCAAATTTATCTTTGACACCCCCCCCAAAAAAAAAAAAAAAAAATCTAACTCTTTAAAAACCAGTCCCTTTCAGTAAAATATCTCCCCAAATCCTGACATCAGCAAGGTTTGCTGCAAGGGAACAATTTAAAAGCCACATTTAGCCTTTAAATAAATGGTCAAATACCACTGAAATTGTGGTACTTGCAAATGAATTTGAAATTTAGCCTCTTAGATGCACAACTGAGGCAAATGTGCCCCTCTCAGTAGTGCAGGGTTACAGTGATGTACTGATTATTCTAGAGGAGACTTTTTTTGGCTGTATACTGCATATTATTTTCAAATTGCGGCATACAAAAAGAATGGTTTGAACTATGAACAAAACTTGATAAGTAGAGCTTGACAGAAAAGACTTTTGGAAAGTCAGTTTTTCATTTAAATGAGAATGGAATCTTTGGATCCATAACTACATCATAACTTCTCAGAAGATCCAACATCCCTGTAATTTGCTCATTTGGCTGGTAATAGAAGAAACCAAAGTTCAATTTCTTGCTCTGGTAAAATATGCTGAAAGCCTGCATTGCTTGTATCACAGCTGACTGCCTGGACCACCCAAGAACTGTTGAATTTGGGCATATCTATCTTGATGTTCCTTTTTAGACCTTTTACAAAATACATATCCACTGAATTTTGTTTTTCCACAAACCACTTGCAAGGGAAGGTGAACCCAAAAGTTAAGAATGAAGGATGCATCATCTGGGAACATATTCTGTTAACCAGTGCTAACTGAGAGCTAAAACACCATAACATTTCTGAAAAATCTGTTATCTGATTGAATACCTCAGATTTCAACATCATAAGCACTAACTACTGAGCTATCATCTATTTTGTCGCAAAAGAGGTCTTTTGCTGTCATTTATGCTAAAAATTCCACCATTACTGAAACTGAGAGAAGTTTGATAGGAGGCTGTATCACTGGAAGATTCCCCATCTGCTTCTCTGTGAGTGGCTGTTTTCCACAGAAATAGAAAGCTATTGTTCCACGGAGCTGCTGAAAAAATTTTGGTGTACAAGATCCTGTGTGGCAATTGCTTCTGTGATTGTTCTACAGTAGGAGTAGTAAAGACAAGGCCATGACAGTGGGTCACTATCATAAAGCTTTGTCCCAGTCACTGGCAAAAGTTCCAGTTGGACAATATGCTCTGCATTTGCAAACAGTGTTAAAAAAAGGTTTCATTAACATCATTAAAACCTCCCCAGAATTCACCAGAAAACTGACTTGTGTTGTAGAATTTAAAACTTCTGTTATTACTTTAAATAATCCAAGCAACTTGAACACTTTCCTGAATATACTCTAAGATAAAAATGTTTTCCAAATATTTGAAAGGAAGGAAGGAAGGAAAAAAAGACTAAAAATATTAAGGTAAACATACATAAATCCTTCCCAGTACATGACTGAGTAGCTGTCACTCTAAATATTGTACATTTGAAATCACTACCATAAAATAAAGATATTCCTTTGCTGGTTTGTTACTGTATAGCCCTACAACCAGACTATCTAGGACTAATCTGAAAACAGAATACAGGCACACTGTAGCATTTAGTATTTAGAAAATCCTTTGCCCTTGCAGTATTCATAATCCTATTATGTTAAATTTATCTGGTCAAATTCTGCTCTTACTTGAACTTCACATCTGTCAACATGGAGTGTACAAGGCATACATCAAGGCAGCATTTAGCTCAGCATAGTGAGAGATTTGAGATTTGAAATACATTTTGTCTTTTGAAAGCTATACATTTTTCCAATAATAAATGTTGAAACAAGGTTCCCCAGAGTCATGCAATCTGTGTTCCTTCCCACTCAGCTAAAGTTGGTGTTAGGGAGCTAAAATAAAAAGAAATATTGTCATTTGGTTATGTAATGTGCTTGATATCATTCTTCTGACACTTTGGATGCTTTGTTTAACAAGGAAATCAATGTGAGCACACTAGCTGCTGAGTACTTCCAGGTTGAGAGTTTGACAAGACTGGATTGTCAGCTCGAAGGCTGTGCGTGTGCCACCAAGCTGATAAACACACAATCTCTGCAGCACAGTGCGAGGAGAGAACTGGCTGCCTGGTGAATGGTAGCTCTTTAGCAGCTGGTAAAACAGCAGCACTGCAGGCAGCTGCTGGCCTTACTTTGGCAGACAACAGCTGCAGACATCAAAGAGGATAAAAGAGAAAGAGGAAGGTGGAAAGACTGAGGTAAAAAAAGAATTCAGTCTACACTGTTTTTATGAAGTAGATGAGTTTGGTTTTTTAACGACATAAACACATTCTAATGCTATCAGTTTGCCTAACATTTAAAAATAAATATTAAAGATACTTGCAAACATACACACGGAGCACTAATTCCTCAAGCATCCTACTGGAGTCCCAGAGGGTTAATCCCATAAAAAATACTGGGTTCTATTGAAAAAGATGCCCCAAGATTCTCAGGTAAAATTTTAAAGTTACTTTCCTCGGGTAAGTAGAAATCACTAGACCAAGTAAACTTACTATGAGCAGTATTTACTGTTATTACAATGTCTTAGTTTTCTTATACTGCGTACACGGAAATAGAAATCACAGCTGCTCAGAGTGCCCAAGATGAGAGAAGTCATCTATTAAGGTGACTTAATTTTTTCTCTGACCCCTTTACAGCAGTGGGCCAAAATAGAAAACATACTGATAAAATATGCTAGTTTATGCTGTAGTGTACACACTGCATATGTTTTGGAATGGCACAAAATGCAGTAGTTTCTTTTGCCTTTGTAATAGAGGACACAAGTTATTAGCGATCTTGTAACGTAATAAGCACTTGTGTTGAAAGATGAAATGACTGTAGGGTATCAGATTAATGCAGAAATTCAGTTTTAAATGGTCAATAAATGGGTAAGCAGTGAAGGAATGGTACATACCGTCCAACTTTCAAACATTCAAACTGTGCAAAAGACCCAAATTAGGCCTTTTGAACTGGCTGACTGTATGCATTATACAGAGAAATTCCAATCAGTTTAGCTGAAACTCTCCAAAACATTCTTCCAAAATTTCCTGCATGCTTCAAAAATTTCAGTACAGAAACAACAAGGTGGGAACAATAAAACTAGCTGCATTTCAACCTCTTCATCCCATTGTGTGTAACTAAACTTTTTTTAGTTGGTGGTTTGGGTTTTGGTTTTTTTTTTTTTTTTTTAATTTATTTAGCACCAAAACAGAACCTGGTGAAGCATTTCACTGTCCCACTTGTTTATTATTGGAAGCAATTTTCTTTTTTAAAGAGTCCTGGAAAATGGAGACAGATTTCCTTTGCAGATATTTTAGGTCAAATAGTTATCCACATAGCTAGCTTCCTGTCCACTTAAATCACAGGCACTTGCACACCTGAACTTGCTTGCTTGATGATCTATCTCTGTTTAATTTTCCTTGTTCTACACAAAGACCTTGTCCCCCATGAAACAAAGCAACTAAGTAGGTGGTAGGTGTTCGAGCAAGTGCTAATGCCATTGAAGCCAACACAATCCTTCTCATATACAAAGTAAGGGATATTGTACTTTGGTCTTCTGAAGCTGATAAAACAGCTCATAGGTTTAACAGCATTAGTTTGGTGTATCCAAAGCTATCAGTTGAAACATTGAGACTTAAATTTTAAGATGAAAATTCACAGATAAAAATATTAGGATAATCGTATCAGCTATAATACTGGAGTGTGCATGCATACAGCATTATATAGAATGTCAGATTCAAACAGACCATTAGAAAGTGTCAGAGGATATATACAAGGGCTTGTTTCCCAACTTGATTCCCACAAGAACCTCAACCAAAAATCATCAGTCCTATTTTTTCCTCATTGTACTTTTCCATTTCTAACTGCTTCCAATTCTTCATAGAAGCACTTTCCATTCAGCTATCCAATATAATATAGTATACATAATATTTTGTAAGAGACAGCTTCTGCAACTGCCTTTTATACCTTTAGGCTGTGGGACTTGACGTCATAATGGTCTTGATTTATTAGAAGATAAACCTTTTCCAATGCTTTTCCTTTTTAAATAGTGAACTGTAAATAACCAATCCAATATGAAAAATGCTAAATAGCTCCTCTGAAATTCTAATGGAGATTGTCTTCAGTTATATCACCCACTGCAGAATCTTTGTATTGATGCTTTAGCTACATATGTGGAATGTATAGGAATGTAACTTGCGTATGTATGCACATTTCTGTGTTGGTCTGCTGGAACACAGAAATTTGGGTTGGGTGCAACTAGCATGTTAAAGTTGGATTCCAAAACATAAAAAAAGATTATTTTGCTATATTTTGGGCTTATAGATTTTTACCTGAATATTCAATGACATATTTGCTGTTAAATGTAATTCAACCAACAGTCTCCCTGTTTTTTTTCTTTTTGGCAAATCTTTAATTATTGCAGTTCTGTAGTCTTGCTCATTCAGGCTTCCCAACTCTCAAATCACCACTGAAGAAACCTTGCTGTAAAGCTTAGCTCCAGCCAGCAACAGCACTTTCTGCCTATGTTTACATTATATGGCATGTAAATATCATGGCATGCCTCAACGTCAGCAGCCAAGTCTGGATGGAGCTAGGACTGACTGGGCCATGCACCATGATCCTTGAGTTTATAGCTTTAGCTCTGACTTTGTATTAACCTCAGCTCCTAAGCTACCAAGCCTTCCTAATGACTCCACTGTGTTCTCTTGTTCCTTCCAGGCTCCATCTCTAGTGCATTCTACTGCTGAGCAAGCTCTGCTCCATCAGCCTTTATTCTATAAGCTATGATGAAGACTTGTAGAGTTCTGAAGCTCTTTTCTCCCTGACAGCCTTAACCAAATCACTTTTCCAGGCTTGCTGTTCCTCAGAACCCTGCCCGGCCTTGCTATCACTAACCCAGCATTTCCAGAATGCAGTTAAGTGCTTATCACTTAAAACTTTAAATGCTAATTGCTTAGTAATGAAAACTTTAATTGCTGGGAGATTAAACCTTTAACTGCTAAGTGGCTGGCGGTGTTCCAGTCCATAACAACCAAAATTCACTAATATAACGTTTTTAAATGCCCTTTGTATAAAAACTATTCTATACCCAAGTGTGTGAAGGCCTAAATGCAAGATGGTTATTTTAAGTATTTCCAGGATTGAGAAAAAAATGTGACTGAATTAGCAATGGCTAATTTGGGATTAAATAAAATCTCAGTGTTCATCTTAGAAATGTCTAAATTCTTAAAAAACGTTTCCCCCCTTTCATTTCACCTGCCTGTGTTCTCAGGTAAATTGATCCCTCTTGAAAATGTATGCCTCGAGAAAGTTACTCAGTTTTGTCCTGACCTAGTCTTCAGGATGGAGACACTGTTGTGTTCTCACATTGATAGGTTTACTATTGATTGCCAAAGCTACTGTGTAACCTGAGGAACTTTTCTCACCTTCTAAAACAGTATTCTGATCTTGATTTTTCACAGCTTCGGAGGAAATACTGCCAGAAATGAAGCAGCTAATTCCCTGTAGATTATATATTCTGCTCTTTTACTGCAGGTGCTAATGGAGCTGAGTAGAGATGTCTAATGCAATGTTACTGGTGAGACACAAAAGGGCTTACACTGGATAATGAAAAGGAGATACAGGCAAACTGAATTCCTAACATACCATTAACTTCTCAACTAGAAATTGGATTTGACTGAATTCTTCAGTTTGCTTTCTGGTTTCTAGAAATTGCAGAAAATACATCATAAAAATATGTAAGACAAAGCATCAAGTCTATATTCCTTAGCATCTTTTCGCTGTATTTAGTCCATGTTCAAAATTCCAACCCATTTCTTTAAGATCTCTTTCATGTCACAAGCGCTTTGCACAGGTCTTGGACAGTGTTCCCAAACACAAAACAAGCACCGTGTCTCTTGCTTTTACCTTCAGAGCCGCAATATGAGAAGCTTCTGGCACTCTGATGTTCTGTCACTTTTTAATGCAAACTCTGGAAGTTCACGGACACAACGCTGCACAATCTGAAGAAGATAAATCACAGTTACTTCAAGCCAGCTGACAGCAGTTTAAGCAGCTGCAATCATCAACCACCAAGGGAGTTTCTTCTTTTATCTTACTAAATGCAAAAGTATAGCAGGAACTGGTAATATCACTGGACTATCAGGAGTCCTGCTTTTACATAAATATCAGCAAGCGGTAAGTAAATTCTGTTGACGAAATGTAATAAAACAAAGGCGGTTTCAAATATGACCATTCCCTGATGCATTCTGT
>VYZV01038590.1:1496-15392 GCA_013401275.1 Pandion haliaetus | reverse complement strand
ACTGAACAAAAAGCCAGAAATGTATCCATGAGTATATGATTTGAAATGTAACATACAGTTTACTATCTGACAGTGTGGCCTTTATATTTTCACAGAGTTACACATTATATAAATCATGTAACTGCTGGCTACTCATGATGCTGGATAAAGCTAAAACTACATCAGCCAAACCCTAGAATCCAAACTCTGACTGGCAACACAGATGTTTTGTTTGGATAATAGAAAAAGAAATTGGGAGTTGGGACAAGTGTATCTGTATAATTCCAGACAGCTGTTGTTTAACCTGTTCCTGCAGAATTCCAAAGACAGAGACTTCAAAATTTCCCAGACAACATATTTCAGTGCTTTATTATCTTACTATTTTAAAAGTTGGGTTGTTTTGGTTTCTTTTTAAATTCTAATCTGAATCTTTGCTACTATAATTAAGTCCTACTTCCTGGCCTATTTTATGTGATGGAGAACAGGTTATAGTATTGCCTTCTGCAACAAATTTGACTACATAAACACAGGCATCATAATTTCATTCCAACCTTACTCTTTCTGCCGTTCCCCATACATCATGTTTTCCCCAAAAGTACTCCCAGATCTGCAATAGCATTACAGACAAGAAGAAGAATGTCTTAGGGTATTCAGACTAAGACAGGATTCCTGTCGCTGTCCAAAGCTTTCTGCAATTTCAGAGAAATCAAACCCTTGTTCTGTCAAATGGGTATAAGGCTGCTGTTGCTTCAGGTTGTGCAGTGTGAGGTCTTTGTACATCATACAGCTTCTTTCCAGCACACAGGTTGTGTGAATAGTACAGTCAGGCTCTGATCTAGACAGTTAATGACTTACACAATTCACCAGGTAAAAAAGTTGTCAAGAATTTCTTTAAAGTTAAGCTGCACAATACATAGCCAAAATCTGTTTTCTAATAATTCTGGTCTTGTGTACATTCAGCAAAATGTAACATGATTTAATTGACGGAACTGGGAAAGAAATCCCCTAAAAAT
The DNA here is from genome assembly GCA_013401275.1 of Pandion haliaetus. Taxonomy (NCBI): domain Eukaryota; kingdom Metazoa; phylum Chordata; class Aves; order Accipitriformes; family Pandionidae; genus Pandion; species Pandion haliaetus. The sequence continues at coordinate 14,400 of VYZV01038590.1, read as the reverse complement.
AGAGTTTTCACCTGTAAAAACAATGTTGACAAGACTAAAAATAAATAGATTGCTTCAGCTGGATACCATATTCACTTGAATGGTGTCTTGAGTTTTCAGATCTCCTGAATCAACACACACAGAATACAATCTTTTCCAAATAGCATATATTTCCAAATATCAAAGTAATAAAGAAATATTTTGTTTTAAAAAACAGTCCAAGTGGAAAACATAATATGCTCTTGTAAGGCAACTGTAGTTATGGCAGTCATACTTGCAAAATGCATTTTACAGAAGCTTCTTCTATTGCACCGTATTGTACTTTTTCCTTCAATTATTAAATTTAGAGGCTTAACCTCAAAAGCAAATGCACTTGTCTTTACATGCACTGGAATTGTTACTGCCATTTAAAACTAATCAATGTTTTCTTTAGTACCATAACAGCTTATTTGCAAAGCACCTCTTTTAGAAAAATTTATACGGTATTCTGGAAGGAAACATGTTTCACATTCTAAGAAAAACTCCCAATAAAGAGGAAGAGGGCTTGATTTTTATTGCAAAGTTTAGTGCAACTAAACTGACTTCAAGAGCTTAAAAATTTGTGCGCAAAGGGAAAAGCTACTAGGTTATATCAGTGTGTTCATACATAATACAAGGAAAACTTATTCATTGTACACTATCCTTACATCCCTAGAGAAGTCCAGGAAATTAATTTGAAAGGGCTTAGCGTATAAATATATGCTTTCCTTAATGTTAAAAGGGAAACAAATGGTTAAAATCTTATTATTAACCAGTGTTTAAATACACATTCCTTGGAAATATTACACCACTCCTGACTTGGATGTTCAACTGCATAAAACTCATAGGACACCAAGGTCTCACTGAGTGGTGGAAACCCCAAGCTACTCCAGTAAAGTCAATATATGCACTGAGAGTGCAGTTTGACACAAACAGGAATGTTCACACCACTTTCCTCTAGGAATGTAAGGGAGGTTTCTAAATTAGTCTCCCTAGACTCCTTCAGAAGGAGGTCAGAGAAACAAAATTAAGCAATATGAGTACCCCAATGCCTCAAGTTCTGCAGTAATTCAACAAACAGAAGTCTTAATGAAGGAAAAACAAAGTTTGCATAAAACTCATAAGCAGGCTTTTTTCATTTCTAAGTGTAAACATCTACTGTTTTAATAAGCAGATCAACTCCAGTTCAAGCTATGCCTGTACTTAAATACATGCAAACCCATTGATTCCAGTAGGATAGCAAGTCTATGACCAGGATGAAAGTTATAAAACCAAGTTAATAGGTATTATAATAATTGAATATTTGCAAATAGAAAAGCTATTACAATGTGTACAATCAGAACTGAGAATTTCATACAATTTGTCCCACACATCTTGTTTAGCTTCACAGTGATATCTGTCTGTTGTAGTTCTGCAAAGTATTTGGTTCATTCTATTTGGAACACAGCCTTTTCCAGAATAACAGTTCTGTTTCATGTGACACCTTCTGCTTATACTTGCAAAGTCTCTACCCTTACCTTAATCTATGCATTGTTCTCAGCTGAATGTTACTGATAGTGGTAGCAGGTGATTTGCTTTCCAATATTAGCTGCACAGAAGATGCAGTGTGGAGCTGCTTTTCAAACCCTTGTAGATTTGCAAATACGTGTTAAAATCACACAAGGTGCTGAGTGCCTTAACTAGGATAGCTGCAGTGTAAATTGGGTAACTGCATACATGGATAAGGACAATTAGCAGTTGCAGAAGTGAAAGGCCTTGTGGGCAAACAATTGCCTGTTTAACATATACCAAGCAGAGGAGTGTGCGTCTGTATTCCCTTCCCCCTCAACATACATATTTGAAAATCAGACTCTATTCCAAATATAATGAGCAACATTGGCAAATTTAAAAGTCAGGATGCAGACACTGAATGACAAGGACAAGAAGTTATTCACCTGACCAGGCAGTTCATGGGCAGAATTGCTTACCTATGAAAAGTGTGGCATTCAAAAATATGTGTATTTCAAAAGGAGCCTAGAAACAAGAAATAGATATAAAAAAATTAATCAAACCCCCCAAAAGTTTCAATTAATAAGATAAGTTGAGTTTAGGAATACAGAGTGCCAAGCTTTACCATAAGGAAGAAACAGAATTCTAATTCAAAGCACTGTACTGTCCACAAAGTAATGCAACGACCTATGCCAAAGTATTTGCCACCAATTTATTTGCTGCTGAAGACTGAATAGACTGAAGTCTTGCTCCTTTGCTAAATTATATGTTTCAGAATTAATCCTGTAGCCTGCAGCAGGTAGCAGATGCTTTATAGGGCGACTTGGAGCAGACAGTCACCTATTACTACTCATTATTTAATAGCACAGCTTTTACTCTACTGTGATTGCCTTCATTGTTAGATAGTTTCTCTTACAGGTTCATGTTTTCACAGTTCTTTTCCAGGGTTTCACACCTGCTTCCAGAGTATTACACTAACTCCAGCTGGCCCAGTGTATAACAATCAGTAGCTGGGAGAAATTTCCTGTACAATTTGTCCTAGATGGGTTTTATCAAAAGCATTAATTTCTTTTCTTATCAACCAGTTATCATAAGATCCCAGCTAACAAATTTGTGTATATGTATTCAATATTATTCACTGTCAGTTGTGTGCAGTACAAAAGGATAATATGCAGCTTATGACCAAAAAAGCTGTCAGAGTCCATGATATAACTCATTATTATGTGATGGATAAGATAATTCTGTTTGCAAAGTTAAAAACATGTAAAAGTTGCAATGTAGGACAAAGTTTAACAGGGGCTAACAGAAAGGACAGAGATGACAAATTTTGTATGTATTTGCTTGTCTAGAAGTTGCAGAGAAATCGCCACGCCAGTGATCCAACAAATCTGAGGCAAAGACTTGTATGATTAGAATTTACTTAATTTTTTGCTGAGCTTAATTTCTTCTTTAATAAGATAAGGATGTTTTTCAGTGATTCTCTATTTCTGTGAACGTAATTCTCATTTGGTTAATCTCAGTGTTTTTAGAGAAACATGCAGAGAACAGCAATGGGAAAGCTTATCTATTTCAGCAGATTCGAGGAACTCCACTGAATTCAGTAAAGATATTCCAGATTTTTTTCATTCTAACTAGCAACAGATTTTGGTTCAGATTCTCCTACAGCAACAAAAATCTGCTAAGGTAACACCTGCCATGTTATATATAATATTATTTCCTGCAGAAAGTTCAAAACTGTATTTTTCAATACCCTTATATCCATGAATTGGGAATCTATTGGTTTTATCATCTAGAATGATAAAGGAACTTCATGATATGGTTTAGTGGGCATGGTTGATGGTTGGACTTGATGATCTTAAAGGTCTTTTCCAACCTAAATGAGTCTATGAATGCACAGCCAATATTTTGCGTCTGGAACCTTGAAAACAATTAAATAGGGGGCAGCAGAATAATTTTGTATTTTATCAGTTCATTGTATCTAAGTGCTGACAATATGTAGCATCTATCGCATATTGCATGTACTCTTACATTATAGAAATCATTTCGTCCCCTGATTTCCTTTTATTAACCACAAATATCTTTGCAGCTGGTCTTTAATTAAATATTTCATTAAGGATCATTAAGGAGTTATATATAAACTCTTCATAGTCTCATTATTGTCATAAGCATTTCATTCACAAGCAGCTATAAATCTGAATTTTGCCTTCCAGTTTTACTACAAAGCCTTTTTAGAATAAGTATTGAAAAAAAAAACCCGAACAGCAAAAACCCCTTCACTTCCAAAAGAGAATTTCCAAGTATATTCATTTAAAATAACCAAGAATTTACTTAGAGGGTTTAAACAAGGTGATTGAAAAATTAATCTCAGGATTTTTCCATTCTTCTTCATTCTGGCTAAAATAAAGGCACCTCAAAATCACAGATTATTCCCTCTCTTTAAACAAGGTAGAAGGTGGTGAGACAGTGCTGGGTAGATGCAAAGTAGTAATGGATTATGCAGATTTTTCTCTTCTGGGTCACTGTTACAAATCTGATCCAAGATAACAGTGACGAAATGTCAGTGTCATTTTATGGCTTTTAGCATGAAATCCTGGCCCTATGAGGTCAATGGCAAAACATCAGTGGTGCCAGGATGTTCACCTTTTGAGTCTCTAGTGTACAAAAAGAATTAAAGTCTGACTCAGCGTCCATTGACTTTAACGGAAGTTATACCGAGTTCAAGGTCTGCATTTTTAAAAGTCCTTAGGTGCTGCTATGCTCATGCTTTGAGCATAAGAGCTGGATCCTTCAGATGATTCAAATGCTTAAAACTGTAGTGATAAAACTATAAAATTTTATCCTTAAAGTGAAATGTTCTGATGGGCAAGATAATATAGCAATGCTAAATGTACACAGTATCAATCATACACAGTATCACACAACATCCACATGCTGACTGTGTGTCCCGTCATCACTTCTGTGGCCCACGCCTAGGCTTAGCACAACAGTTGCACTTCTAATCCACACCCCGCTCCCAACCATTTCTTTTTCCTCTTCTAAGATCTGGGAAAAGATCTAAGTCCTGAAGGCTTCTCTGCTACAGCTATGCAGGGACTACTACCCCAATGTTTTCCTCTCTGGATGGGAAAATGCCAAGCGGGAATTCTCAGCGGGCTATGAGTGGGAAGTAGTCCTACGGTGAGGTGTTAAATGGTGTTGCACACCCAGACTGTAAATGGTGTTGCCCACCCAGACTGTAAGACATACGTGGTACAGCCTGGGATCCCTCTCAGTGCACAGGGAGAGCTGAGCACCTCAGAGGTGATTCACAGCAGCTACCTGCTGACCCAGCCAGTGTCAGCAAAGACCCAAACATTGCTGCCTAAAGCACATCAGTGAGGAAACACTGAGGAAAGAAACAAGCCTTTAAATCAAGTTCTTTTCAGCAGCAAAAGGAAGGCCATGCGGAAGGCATAGTATGAGACATTTTCATAAACAGAGGTCTATGGCTTTTCCATATCTGAGCAGAGCTCAAGTTTTAAAACTGTGACTGGATGCAAAGCTCTGTTTTTATCTAGTGATTATATTGGCCAGAGGAAGTATGAGACATCGACTCTTTTGGCCTCTTTTATCACGACACGCAACCCCTTGCTCTGCTGTCTGGATTACTCTGTTCCACTGGGCCGAGCACTGGATAAGGGCTGCTTTCACCACATTTTTTCACTTCTCTTTCTTCTTCCTCTGAAAGCAAAATCCTTGTCCCAGATGTCAGGAGGTTCAAAACGTCTTGGACTACCATGTTCGTGGCCCTCAAGAAATTTAGCATAGGTTGTAGCTTTTACTCTGCATGTCTAGTTTGACTTACGGTCAGTTCCCAGAAAGTTCACTACTACAGAATGTGAGGTCTCTGTAGTACAGGAATAGTAATCCTTTGTGTCAAAATGACTAAATTAACAAAACAGGAGAAGCCACCAAACATCCTTTCTGGAGTGATTAATTCAAACAAAATCCTTATCAATTCCCTGAAAGCAGGCAGAGGTGGCTTGTTACTTTGTTTCATTCAGTACAGTAGCAGTTGCTTTGTAGAGGGGACATTACAAGCCATTTTTAACCAGCAGTTGCAGGATCCTAACTGTGAGGTTTTGCAATTCTGCAGGCTTGAAAAGGTTTGATTCTGAAAAGGAGACAAGAATATTATCCAAATGAGCTGTCAGATTTTGAGTGTTTATCCAAAATGGAAACAAATTCCCAATATTAAATGATTTGTTCATGCTCTCAAAAAATATTAAGGTATACAAACATAAAAATTATGTCTTGCTGTAACATGTGCTTTCCAGACGTATTTCACTTGTACAAATGCACAGTTCAGGCATGTGTTCCTAAAAGTACTTAGCTATGCTGAAAACCATCCAGGAATTAAAGTGGATGAAAGCATGCTGAAGAAGTTGTTGGAGGTTTAATTACCTTTCCCTTTTCCCTCTTTAGTGGGAGTTCTGAATTCTGGAGGAGTAAAACTCCAGTCTCTACTGTATTGAAATGATATTTTTTTAGCACTCCAATCATTGTCTCTACTTGACTAAGACATTTCTGTGCTAAAGCAGGTGCATTTACTTTTCAAGTATTATTTTACTAATCAATTGAAAAATTACCTCCATGAATGACAGAAGTGCAGACCTTTGGAGTATTTCATTAAAAGGAGCAAACATTAATTACAAATCCAGCCCAACCTTTGCAGACATAAATTATGGGATGGATCTATTTTCTCCATGCTTAATTGCAAGCAGTGACTAGCTCTTTAAATTATTATCTCCAAGGCATGAATGAAATTAGAATGGATTTGATGATATTCTCAAGGCTTATTTGTATCTAAATAATTTGGTGATATAAGGAAAATTAGGTGAAACACCTCTGGGGCTCTAAACAGTGGTTGGCTTACCATGAAAAAATTGGGAATTGCAGAATGGAATTGGTACCTTAAAGTCTTTGCAGGCAGGTAACTCTAGTTGCAGGTTTAACAATGGGATAGTTAATATTGTCCAAGTATTTTTCTTCTAATCTAAATTCTAAAAAATTTAGGTATTTGTAACTTTCTGAAGCATTCACATTTCAGGCAGAATTTTCCAGGCAGTATCTTTCTTGAAAGGTAATATTTACATTTCAAGAAAAATAACTATTTTTCTAGTGAAGTAAAACACCCTTCCCACAGAATTAAGAAGGTTGAAAAATTTTATTTTGTAATAGCTACAGTGCTGACATGTTTGTGATCAAACTGAAACCTGGCAGAAAAAATAGATGAGTAAAGTGCCTTTGATTTGTCCTTTGAAAACCGATTTTGAATTAGCCATGTTTGTTAATATAAAGTAGAATTTCAAAGCCATTCAACAATGGCCAAATTTCCAAGTAATCTTTTCTCCCAGCTAATACATGCTTTTACAGCATATTCTCTACTTGCCTTTTTGTCTTTTTTAAATATCAAGAAATCAGCAAATATTTTTCTTTGCTCAAGCTAGCATAGTCCTAAAACTCAAATGAACAGTTAGGCTGTTTTTCCAAGGCCTTTGTCAGTAGTTTAAGTCAGAAACACCAAAATAAAATTTCCCAAATTTTAAAACAAGTTTTACTTAATGTGTCTCTCTACTGAGCTCTACTTTACCTATACCAGTTTTATAGCTCCATCTGTTTTCTAAAGGAGAAATATTCAATAGTTACAATTTATGATAGAATGATTTAAATTATTCTCATATGATAAACCCCCCCTTTGAATTTCTAAAAAAATGTTTGTTCAATACATGACAAAGAGAAGAAGCAGAACAAAATTTTAAAATGAACATGCACAAAACACAAATAAATGAACACAAAACTATCTGATAAGCCTCAGTGTGAGGCAAAACTGATATTGAAGTTTATGAGCACTTCAGATATGGAGAACTTCTAGTCCTTCTCTGTTTAAAATAATTTAAAGATTCACTCCCATAGGAAATAAACAGCATTGTAGATAACAGAAGGTGTCGTTTACTATGACAAGTGAGGAATAGATGTAGAATGCGAAGATTATTCTTTTAATACAATGATGAAAATGCATTAATTAATAATTAATTTAATACAATGATGAAATGTATTTTTTTGTAAAATGTATTTAATAATTTAGATTTTGCATTGGAAATGGAAAGCCTTCTTCTATAAGAAGATTGACCTTTATATAACACACAGAGTGTGGACAAAAGAGTCTGAACAAAGACTCTCAATGGGTACTGCCTACCCTGTGTTTTTACTATCTTTCTACCAAAGAAGTTAATCATTTGGCATTGCATACTTAAAAAAAAAAAAACAAAACAGATAACGACTCGCTTGGAGTTCAATTTACTTGTGTCACGATACAATAAACACCAAGTTGAGTCCTCACAGTATTAATCATTAACCTGGGAGAGGGCATTAGCTTAAAATGCATTCCTTCAGCTTTGAAATGTTTCATGAATACATTTGTAGATATTTTAACAGCAATTTTAAATATGCTGAAGACATAAACAAGTTCAAGTCCCCCCAAAGCCAACCCCTTTTTCATGTTTTAACTTCTGGATATAAAGTTACCATCCATCTCTGCTGCCAGAACAACCTCCGAAAGCAGAACAACAGGAGCTCTGCAAAGTTGGATTCTGGGAGGTACAGAAGAAGCCCAGCTCAGATTCAGAGAGCTTATTGGTGCAAGACACCATGCAAAGAGCAGGGCAGGAGTACCTATAAAAGGCAAAATATTTTGATATGGTACTGATTTTTTTTCCAAATTGTCTACTGTGACAGAGTTCTCAGGCCCATAGCAAAATGTTTCTGGTACTGAGTTGAAGACTCTGCAACAACATTAGAAGATTACTTGGGAAAAAAAAAAAAATCTGCTAGAATGTTAGAGATTGATTCAAAACGTTTAGAGATAATTGGTCCAGCACAGAGAAGACTTCATGGGCTTCATAATTGTAAGAGTCTTTAGGAGCGGGAAGAGTGAGAAATCCTATTTGCTTGGATTTTGGAAGTATTTATATTCCCTTTCTTCTCCATAGTATTTCATCCCAATTTAAAAGCAAGGAGTTAAAGATTGATCTGGAGCTTGGGAAAAGCAGTCAAGCAGAGGACCACTGGGGACAGGGTGAACCCTTTAACCACATTGCCTGGGAAAGGCAGTGCTTGGCAATCTATTCCTGGGAATGATAATATCATAGGTAACCTATTTGCTCTTGAATCTAAACCAGAGCACCACATTTAAATCACCTGCATCTAAAATGAAGGGATCTCCCCACTTACACATGCCTGAGTGGAATGTATGATTTTTAACAGACCTGGGAAAATTCCTCAGTCTTAATAGTATACCATTCAGCTCGTAACAAAATTTGGTGAATTTTTTTTTCCCCCTAAAACCACTCAATCCTAAAATCTCATTTAGATCTAGCCATTGAACATCATGTCCTTCATATTTATTTAGAAAGGAAAACATCGCTAACAGTTATTGGTTTTAACACCTTGCAGCTTATATATAGTTTCTGATATAAGGAAGAAACACCTTAAGCGCTGTGTGACTCTAACACCAATATAATTTATAAAATGTAGTGAAGGTGGGAAATTTGTTAAACGGGAGTTTTAAAAAATAAGATACTTTCTTTATCAAGGGTTATGGAAAACATATTAAGGAGATAGAGTATGTACCTTTAATCAACAGATATGGTTTTTTTTCTCTGAATACAGAATTGCAGAGAGAACTTTTCTTCAAGTTTCAAAGATTGTTAATGGAAATATTAAGAAATCATTATTTCCTTCTAAATATTAAACACTGGCCTATTAATGCCTCTTTTATAGTCTAAAGGTAGGCAAATATCTATTCAGACATTGCTATGCACCAAAACAACATGCATTAATTATAGTTAAGAAAGAGTATGAGCAAAGACTGCTTTGAGGCAGATCCCAAGTCACAAACCATGCAGTACAGCTGCTCTGACCCATGGATGTCACAGCCCTTCTAACATGGACTACAGCATTTCATGGAGTGGGCTGTACCATACTAAAGGGTGCAAGTCACAGAGACTTTTGTGTGTGACAGTGAGGACAACCACAGTGACTAATAAACAGTTCAAGTGCAGCTCCTACATCAGGAGTACAACATGAGTCCATGACTGCAGGACCAGGAACACTTCTTCCAGACTCTGGTGCAAACATAGGCTATCCCCAGAGTTCAAAGAAGGAGAAGATCCCAGGGCACATCAGTGCACTTGCAGCCTGGTTTCAGTGAAGTCCAACAAGTCCGTGTGCCTGGACACGGAGCACCACATGGAAACAGCCCCTGAACAGGACTGAGGTGAGGCAAGATCTGCTGGGTAGCTTCAACTTTTGTCTGCAGAAATGAACTAGTATGGACCACCAAGGTCAGCATTGCTGGGTTGCACAGACCCCAGTGTGACCCATGCTGTATGGGAACAGCCCGCAGAGAGCTGCCTAGAGCCTCCCTGTGCTCCTCAGGGAGGTGGCGTGCAGCCCATGGCTGTCAGCCATGCTGGGATTTCAGCACACAGCTCACAGGAAGTCTGGTCACCCTAATCACCGCTTGTCTACACAGATGGAGTTACAGATACACAAAGCCGACAAGGGTGTGAATGAGTATCACATTGAAGGCCGCAAAACACAACGGCACCTTCCTGTAAGTTATGTGCATAGTTCTCATTCTGCTCTTTTCTCCTCTTTTTCTTCTTCTTGGTCCAGCAAATTCTGAAATAACAAGTAAGAGTAGCATCAATAGTAGCTCCACCCAAATGAGAGAACAAATGTGTATTGAAAGGGAGCTGCATCTGCTTAGTGATTTTGAAATGAGTTGACTCCTGGCTGTGTCACCGGTCCACCTTCTCTTCCTCCAACCTAGTTTGTTCTTGTGTTTTTAGCTGAAATCTGACATGGGGAAACAAATTATTATTGTTATATTCATTTGTGCTATCCCAACCATTTAAATGCTTATGTCACCTGTAAACTGTGAACCTTGTTGCCTATTGTGTAATCGCTGTGGATTGAACTCTTGAAGAATAAAGGCCCAGAATGGTTCAAATAATAGTTCTTAGTCTGTCTTTCTCTGACAGCCAAATGTGCATAACAATTTATTTTGGCCAAAACAACCAATTCCAGGTGAATTTATGTCCTTAGTGGGAGATCTGCCATGACAAACAAGAAGGGGATGTAGCTATACGATTCGGTACATTCTAGTCAAAAGGGGAATATCTTAAATCAAAAGTTTCAGTAGGCTTAAAGGTTCCTGCTAAGCCCATCTATTAAATCTTCATAATAACGTAACAAGCTAGAATTCATGTCTTCTACTTTATTAAAAAGAGGGCAACCACTAGGATAAAATAATATTGAGAAATAAAATTTACCTTGGATTAGTTTCATGTAAACATAAAAAATCAACTTCTCAGAACTCACATGAAAAACATAATGTAGTTAATATTAAATACAATGATTATGCAACCTATTACTTTTACAGTTTGTGCTCCTGTGACCTTGATTTCAGCCTTGTTTTGCTTATGATTAATGAATGACTCACCTTCAGTAGTCTCTCATTTATTTCATACCTCACTATGAATTTGAAAAGGTCAATTTGTTATTTGAAACCAGCAAAACATTCATGGAAGTTAAACAATGTTCATAAATGCAAATGACATATTTTTATAAATAAATTGCTATTGCCCAGTATTATATCTCTTTTTAATAGTTTACATTTTCTAGCTGCTTTTGATATAATTTTGAAGGGTGTATGTAACTTATTCCCATAGAATAACAGGTGAAATTTCTGCATGTGTTTTACATGAACATCAGGAGTGTCTGTGCACTTCCTATACTGTCACTTACACAGAAATCCTAGAATGGCACCTGGTGTACTTAACTGTTTTCTATTTTAACTTGTCAAGAACCTATGCTATAATTTCCCATGATTTCTCATTTGTTTTGCTTGGAATTATTTTATTAGGGTTTGATACTTTATGAAGTTATGTGATTATACTGTTAGCATTCAGGTAAGGACAAAATCTAGGCTAGAAAAATTGACGCAAGTTTTGTGTATATTAAGCTCATAATTGTTAAAGCAAAAACTAACTTATACTAAAAACAAAGTTTCATATCAACAGTTCACTGTACTACTTTTTTTGTTGTTATTATATCCTTTTGCTGTTTTGATAATCACTTTCAACTACAGAATTTGGTAGTTGCAAAATGCTTTCTTGAGCAGAAAAAAATTGACTTGGGTGACATCAATGCTAAATCAGATTCTGTGGAGCACTCAAAGGCATAAACCAAAAAGTCCACCTTTTCTCTCAGTTTACTGGAGAGAAAATCATTTGGGCATCCCTGTCAGAAGATGACAGTTACCAGCTGTAAGAAAACACCTATGATAAACTGATAGCTTGAGTTGTAGATTATGGTATCTAGAGAAGCTCAGAGTAACTCCATTCAACAGAGTCACTATCATAGCTGGCAAGCTGCCCTGGAGAACTTGGTAGTGGCACTGAAATCTCCTTTTGGACATCGGGCAATTAATGTTATTCACAGCATTCACCTCTACAACTATGCAAAAACAGGGTCTGTGCTGTCTACAGAGCAATGGCCTGTTGAGGCTGTTTATGGGTTGGGCCTACACTCCAGATTGTATAAACATGCCCAGACTAACTTTAAACTGGATAGTTTGGTGATTTCTGGCACTGTAGCTGAAGCTGCACATAGTTCAGTGCGGGCTAATGCAGCCCCTCCAGAAGACTGTGCAGTCTGCTCTTCTCTCATCACTTTGGGAATCTTCTCCACATGAACAAGGGGAGTTTAAAGCTCTGCAACAGAGACTTCACTGTGTAAAGGTATTACTTCTAAAGCCCCAGTGACAGCTGCACCCAGCTCCTTCTGCAGAAGATAATCTGTCTGTATGCCTTACCCTTTTCAGCTTCTGGCTCATAATGTGTAAGCAGCAGCACCTGCACCTACTATTTTTGCCCTGTCTTGTTTGCAGCTGGATTATAGCTGTGAGGTTTATTCAGGTGAGGTTTATTCAGGTTGGATGCTGAGGCTACATTTGACTGAAAGTAGACCAGAGTCCATGGACTTTACAAACAGAAATGTAAAAATCAACCCCAACAAATGGCATACTTCTTCACTCTGTACAATATGCATGGCTGTTTGTGGTGCCAAGTTCAATAGCTTAAACGTTGTGTCATCACAAAAAGTAATATAACTGAGCATGGTTAGTAACTGCAGGCTGACCTTCAGCCTTGGCTTTGCTTAATATTGTAGCTTTATGTTTTCCCCCAATTCATTCAGAACTCTTTGTACCACGGATTATTAATCTATAACTAAACATTGTCCTTGGTGTTCATCTAGATTACGATATTTGGAACCAATGCAAATCTATTATCTTTTCTTTGAATTTTGTAAG
>VYZV01038584.1:16924-55718 GCA_013401275.1 Pandion haliaetus | reverse complement strand
TTTAATTTTACCTTTTTGGTAAGCAGGAGGGTTTTCTTTCAGTCAGACCGGTCACATACTTTGACAGTACAGATTGCAGTGAATTTGATGGAGATCTTGCAACATTAGAAAACTTTTCTCAATATACATCCATTTAAGCAACAGCTTGTAGGTCAGAACGTGAGTGCTAGAGCTAAGCCTGCGCACTGCACTCCAGGTATACAAAGCATTGCAGCAGCACAAGAAATGCCCGCACTGGGCAAAGTACAGTGTGTTTTACATAGTGCAATCACTTTTAGAGGAAAAACTCTAGGAAGGCCACATCTATTTATTTATTTGTTTTTAATCCTGTCAAGTTTACAAATGCGAGGGGGGTAGAAATCAAACCTCTGACTGAATTAACTTTTGTACAGGTAGGTTTTGTGTATAGGCACATGCTTTAGAGAGGAGCTCTGAATCTGCTCTGTAATCACGAGAAAGACATATTGCTTTGTGATTCAGAAAGTGTTATACCATCTCTCACCTTCCTAACACTCTTGGCCAGAGTTGTTAATCCAGCTGTTTGTAGAGTTCCTAGAATATGCTCTTCCCTCTAGTGTAAATCCCCAATAGAGAAATTCAGGTTGCTATTGACAACGATTACAGTTATTCTACTTATGGTCATTCGACCATATTAGGCATTGCCTCTGAATACGCCAGCCCACAGTGAAAACTCATGTTGCCAGAGACGTGGAGGCTCTTGCTTTTCTGTTACTGTCGCTCACCAATACGAAAAAAACCCAAGTCAGACAATGAACTGCTACAGCAAAGCATCACTGGTAATATTTATCTAATACAAGAAAAAAAAAGAGCACTCATGACACTACATGTCATGGTAAGCAAATTTTCAAAGATACTGCAAAGTGATTTGCCCAGTAAAATTTTAAAATGTACACTGTGCTCAATAGTTCAAACGACACGTAAACAAAGAGCAGCTCCCTGCAACAAGGTGTAAATCAAAACGTTATAGCACCAGCTCCCAGCACCAAGGAGTTGCCCACTGACCAGTTCTAGTGTACAATGCAATAGTGCTCGCTGAGGTTTCTGCTACACGAGAGCCACAGTGGGACAGCTCTGCCCATTTCTTGCTGACATTTTCTTACCAGGTGTGCACAAATTACATTCCTCCCTTCCTGTGGAGAGCAAGTCAGACAACGAGATTGTTACAGTACCAGAAAACACTGAATGGGAAATGGCACCTGAGGGAAAAGTAGGTACTGCATACCTGATTCTGAGTAAATGGGCATGGAGGAAACGTGACGCTATCTGAGCAATCCTCTTCCTAACAGGTCAAATCTGAAAGGAGCTGCAGACTGTAAGAAAAGAAACAAGCCTTCCTATGCTGAAAGCCATGGACATGATATTGCCCACACTAATGATTTTATTTCACCATCAGCAAAGCGTTTATCCCCAAAAAGCTGTACACATACTGGTCAGATTATGGTGCAGTGCTAACTTTACACTATTAAAAGTCTGTTGCTATAGTGGTCAGGTTTGCCTTTTATCTGAGGAGGGCAAAAAAAAGGAGACAGGCAGCATGGCCACATCATCATATAGCAATTTTACTCCACGTTAATGCAGATATAATCTTCCTTCTTAAGTGCAAATTAAAAAGTATTTGCTAGAAAACAGCATGACTTGGGCTGCTGAGAAATGGCAGATGATTCAGTTTCTTACAAATATTGACAAGTCTAAACCATTACAGGTTTCCAAAGCAAGAACAGGGTTACGAACAGGAAGGGAATAAAACATTACCACTATTAAAAAAACGTGTCATTGCAAACTTCGAACACTCTTCAAAAACATACCTAGAAAAGATTGTTTTCCGATTTATTTTTTTTTTCTGCAGCTGAGGAGTGTCCATGCAAAACAATTTTGAGAAGAGCAGTGTTCCACCTGGGCTCCAACTAGGCCCAACTTTGTCCCACACAGCTCAGTAAAGTGCTCTCTTGTGCATCCTTTGAGGAAAAAAGTTCTCATTTAAAGTTTGGGAGACCGAGGTTGCTAGCTGGGGAAGGCATAGTCTCGGTCAATCCATGCTGAGGTCAGAGAAGGAGTAAGGAGCAAAGTTAACAGTACTCTGCCTTTCGTAACTCACAGACAACAGGCTGCAAGGGAGGAGCAAGCAGGAGAAGCAGAGGTGGGTGTCAGATGAAACCCTGCCCCTGGGAAGCCACAAGAGTTTAACACAGGCTTCATCAGGGGAAGCATTTCATTCTCTATAGATAACAAACACTAGATCCACTGCAGAGTCCCGAAGATTTACTGTTTAGACACCAGGTAACAGATCTCCACACACGACACAAGTGAAAATCAAATACGCTTTTCACTTCCTGTGCTGGTGGTTTTTCAACAATTCCATTGAAGGACAAAGGGGATCTGAGTAACATTCTTTTGCCGATTTAAAGAAAAAGAAAAGCATCTTGCCCTCAACATTTTTTGTGTTGCACGCTTACACACATTCTAGGGCAGATCATTAGAGGTATTTACTGAAAAAACAAGTAAAAATAATCTTAAAAGAGTAAAAATAACATTAATGGGGAAAAGAATTTAAGGCATTTTTGAAATTTTGGCCAGGAATGATGCATGCTGCAGAGTAATCTTCATTTTCCCACTTGGTTTTCAGACCACTGCACTTTTTTGTTTTTGTTTTACATGGCACTTTGTAGTTTGTGTTTTACAACTTAGTCAAGATTTTCAAGTGTTTTCTTCAATATAAACGCCTTCTCTTGTAGCTCAGGTCTGCTATCTGATGCCATTGTAGACAACGAACGAATGAGATGCTCTCTGCTTTCTGGTGTCAGGCTTTCCCACTGTTGAGCTTCTGTGTAGATAAAAGACAGACAGACACTGGAAATGAATACCAGAATGCCAAAAAACCTAAAAGATTTTTGCTAGAATAAAGGAAACACGGAAGTGCGGAACAGAAATCCAAAGGAAATGTTTGCTACAGAACAATTGCTGACACGTATGACCTTGACACCTAAGTGGACTCACTCTCTGAAGTAAATTCTGCAAGACTTAAATCCTAAATTAACAATGAGGAACCAAACTTGGCATTGAAAGGGTGAAAATTGCTCTTCTGCACAAACACGAGCTCTCTCCTCTACGGAGCCTGCACATAACGCAGAATCTGTCTACACACTCAGTCCTGTGTGCTCTCCCTGGGACCCTCTTTGCTGGACATTTTCGTCACCCAAGGAGTATTCAACAGTACTTTAGACCTTCACTTTAACCCCAGTTACTTCGAGCCCTCTCCAAGTTTCCCAAGTCACCAAGCACAGAACTCCAAGTCCCAGCCCCCCTGAAATCTCCCAGTGCTGCAAGCAGAAGGTAATGCCATCTCTCCAGGGTTCCAGCCATGCAGCCAGGTGCCTCCTTTACCAACCAGCGGCTCTCCCAGGTGACAAGCAAAAAGCCTCACCTTGCAGTTTGGTAAGCAGCAGTTGTATCACAGACAAAGCTTCTGTTCTTATGGAAGTGTAGCTTTTGTTTTCTAAGGGATTTAAAAAACAAACAAAAAAACCCCACAACCACATTGAGAACCAAAGGCACACTAACCATACAAAGAGCAGTCACCACAGAGGTCCCCAGACCACTTTTGTTAGCACAGCTCACTGAGCTCGTTTGTGCTGGCAATCTGCAGTGCTCCCCAATTCAGACATTTCAATGGCAGAAAGTGACCAACTAGAGGTTGACAAGCTGACAAAACCTTGTGCATTGCCTCTGCTATTACCACAGTGCTACTGTTCCTTACAGGTGTTGAAAGGGAACAATGCTGGCACAGCTGCAGTGTGATCACAGACAACTTCTGTGCGTAACACTGTTCTTTTGCTAAGTTGTAATGGCTATAAACCATCCAGATTTTAACAAGTAGCATTAAGTGAGGGTACATAAACCCTACACCATCAAGCACAACCTTGTCACAGAAAGTGATTTGGTCTCCCAAACTAAAATCTTGTAAAAGTCTCATTCCAGGAGATTAATAGTTAAAAGAAACTTTCCCCAAAGGGGTCTCTGGATTGGTAGCTAGCTCTAAAGTAGGTGCTGCCTTTATGCACACCAGAAACAAGAGCCACATGCAGGTATGAGGAGACTCGGGGCACTGTTACAGTCGTAGGAAAGGTGGCAACGCTACCAAAGTAATAAACATCCCCCAAGTGTCAACTTTACACAGGTAGCACTTATATTCCCATGGGTGCTTTGCTCAGGGACAGCACAAACTGCCTCAAAGCCTTGGAGCTTCATGCACTGGCTGAGAAAATTTTGGGTCTCTCCAGTGTATATGTATACAAGAAGTCTGAACTGCGGAGGAGAAAAACTTATGTCTCATTAAGTCAGCAATAGCTTGATTAGCTGGGGTCCATCTTCTGCATGGAGAAAATGACTACATTTCCGATTTGCACTCCTGAGAGGTTGCAAAGTCTGCTGTCTGTCTCTCCCTCCCCATTGAAAGCTTTCTTGCACCAGAGGAATTTACTTCTCCACACACAGCATCCTGCATAGCACTGTCTTGAACAGCTACTGCAACATCAGAATTACCACAGCACAGTGCCAGGAGGGGCAAAATGTCACCTCTGACAGCTCATGCTTATTCTGCACTTCCTCTACCAGCCAACCCCCAGAGGACGAATTTATTAACAAGCAATTCATCATCAACCACAGACCAGGAAAAGTCCATTTACCTAAAGAATGGGTGATAGATGAACAGGTTTCCAACAGTATTTCTGTCAAAGCCACAGGGTCTGAGTGCTCCTCATCAAACAGCATTAGCCTGTCAAATGCAAAAACACTGTCAGACACCCTGCATCACTGGGACAGAAGTCTGCTCAACCTCTGAGAATCCAGTGTCATCCTCAATTTCATTAAACAGTTTGAAGAAACAAAGAAAAGAAACATCATTGAAGTGGACTGTAGAAATGAGAATTACCCTTGAAAGTAGGCATTCATGGCTTGTAGCACTCCAAGCTGCACTTTCCATGTGCTGAGTTTCAGACGGTCACACATTAACTTGCAAAACTCTTGGCGATAGCAACCTACAGAAAAAAACCAATGTCATTGTGTTACCACAGGGAAAGGCAGAAGAAACACTTCCTGCTCTGTCTCCCAGGTGTTCCTTGTGCTCCTCTCCAAGTGATATCAAGCTACACACTGCATATGACCAAGGCAACATCCTGTAACAAGTCCTGTAACAAGTGACCCTAAAAATCTTCACCACATCAACACTCTCATTACCAAACACTGGAAGATAGATAGCTGCATTACACATTCCGGCATGCTAATAAAAGCAACCTGTTTTTTTTCAGATATACCCACTTCCTCCACCTTGTACTAGCTTTGATGCAGATGTATGTATCAGCAGCAGAACTAGGCTGCTTTTGATTAGGCAAGCCACCTTAGGCATCCTGCATGTCTCCACAAACTCAGAACAGTTTGGTGAAGTGATTTAAGACAACAGTAAAGGAACTTCTCCAAGGATGGGCTACTCTGTGACAAAGCTGTTAGGGCAGCTTTCTCACTGAAGATCTTGCAAGCTGCAGGCAGTGAGATCCTGCACCTCCTCAAAAGCCTCCCCACGCCCCACATGATCTCCAGGTCCCTCCCTCCTACCCCTTTTCATTTTAAGAGGAAACAGTGTAAGCCAAGAAAGTTTGCTCTGCACACCATTAGCTGACTTACGCTGTGTCTCTGGGCTCCTTGGCCAGGCTTTGCCCAGGGTCTCAAAGGCACAGATCAGGGACTCCATCTGCACCTCCTTCACCCTCATGTCCTCGTCCTCTTCATCATGCTTTGGTAAACCCGTGCCCATGCTCTCAAGAGAGTTCTGCGGAGGCGATGGGGGGAAGGGTGATCGACAGAAGGATGAGGGCAGGCTAGCCACACACTTCAGTGCAATTCAGTCTTCCCTTGCAGGCTGCACACGCCAGTCCTTGCACCCAGTCAGTGCCTCCATACAAATGGAGCACAAGCCCCCTTGGCCACCGGTAGCTCTGGCACTATCGGCAGCCTGCAGAAGTGCACAACAGGCTCCATGGCCTTGCATCCAAACATATGTCTGTGCTATACAAGTCCCACTTGCAGAGCTGCGAAGCACCGCAGACACTAAACTGAAGCACTCTACACAGCTTCCTAGGAGTCTCTCGCTGCCTGTAGAGCAGCCAGGAATTAACTTTTAATGCTGTATCAGGGCAGTGCTGGACACCACAGGAAGGACTCTGCCTAGAGAACAGCTGGGCTAATTCAGATTTTGGGCAGCACAGGTACAACCCACCCAGGGCTCACCAACAGTCTGGTATTCAGCCCCACCAAGGACCTGGCTGAGTGTTGGGTATTCCTCACATCAGCAGCTTTCTGGGCAGAAGCCTGGCATGCTTCCAGCATCAGCTGGACTGTCACCACTTGGGTGTTTTGCTTTGAAAGAGGGAAAACTCAAGAAGCTGAACTGTCACCTTCTTTATCATGGGAAAGATGATATCTGCTAGCTCCTGGAACCGGTCTTGCTTTGTTGCCTGCAGCACACCAGCTGCACAGCGCAGTGCCACCATCTTATACTTCAGGTTCTCTTTCTGACATTCTTTCAGGACAGTCTGGACAATATCATTGACAGTGGGCTGGCCAGGCACTGACTTCTGCAGCTCTGCACTAAAACACAAGGCACACAGAAACTATCAGACCCACAAGAATCCCCTCCCAAACGCCGCTTTTCCCACAGTGTCAAGGCACAGGGTTCCCTACCAACAGTTTTAACTGAAGTTACACTCTGGTGCTCTTCTTCACTCTTACCCTTTTTGTTCTCCCTGGTTTTCTTTCCTGTCTTTCCTCATATGCTTCCAAGGCACTTTCCCCCCTCACTCTTCTATCTCTTTCTCTCTTTTCCCCTTTAAGGTGTCCATCCTTCCCCTTAGTCTCCTTTTTTCTTAGCAATTCTGGCCTCTCGACATCCTCCTCCTTGCCCTAAAACAACCATTTACCCCTGCAGGTCCTTCTGAAGCATCACTTGCCCCTCCTAGCTCTGACCCGTGACCCACACATTGACAAGCAGAGTGGAGAGAGTCCTCACACGCTGATGGGAGATCAGAATGGTGTTCACAACTTTCTAGAGTCTCCTTAGCACCAGACAGGCAACAACATGGTGCAACAACCTCCTTTTTGAGATCCCAGGTCCTGAGAATACCATCTCTTTCAAGATACTTACTTGCATGCAGAGACGACACTGGCAAGGGCCTTTAATAGTTCCTCCTGCAATGAGTAAAACAGATACCACTGAGAAATGCTTCTCAGCCAAATGGCACAGTCCTGCCACACAGGGGAAATCTCTGTACTCTGCTGCGAGAGGTAGTGGGGAAATACGCCTCTGACGTCAGCCTAGAGAAGCAATGTCTGGCTCCTGCCATTCCTGCTGTAGAGGCTGCAGAGGACTTGGCTTTCCATCTGCACTGAACCAGCAGTGGAAAGGGGCATTGCAGCACCTCCGAGCACAAGCGAATACTCCTTCAGGCTAGAATGTGGTGCGGTGGAAGTAGGCTAAGTGGAAACCCAACTCCTAAAGCAACCTGAACTCCACTTACTTATCTCCCCTGTCATTTTTGTATCTGTGAAATGCGGAGCAAACAGCAGACTCCCTAAGCCAGAGCTCCTACATGTGCTGCTCAGCAGCAGAGAACATGGCGTTCCTGGCTCAAGGGCTGCATGCTGGTGCTCACAGCAATCCACAAGGTGCTAGTTCCCTTTTTACCTTCCCAGTCCAGGTTCTCCCTGGCAGGCCTTGCAGCAGTGCGGAAAGCACTATTCCCAGATGCGGTGGTAGAAGGGAGCCTGTCTGTTTGGCAATTGATGCCATGGCAGCTGCTCCCTGGGCTTTCATCTTCCAGGACTGGGACTGCAGAGCCTTCTGGGTAATGGTTATCAACTCCTGCATATACAGTCTGATGCCACCCTGAGTACCTGCACATCAAACAGAGGAAAACTGTAGTTTTGCCACAAAACAAACAAAAATCTGATCTTATTTAAAAAAAAAAAAAAAAAAACAAGGAAAAAAAAGAAAAAAAGCAGTTACAGAGTTGTCTGTTTTTTGGCCATGAAACATATCAGCAAGGCCTGCTTCAGGCAAAGGGATGAAAAATTCCTCCCAGGCTGATTGAAGGTGGGTTCTGTTTTCTAGGTGCTCCCACAGAAAATCTTTAGCACGTATATAGACGAAGAGCTCATCTCAGTCCTTCCACATGGCAGACACTAGACATCATGTTAGCCTGCTTCTAAGGAATGTAAATTTTTTTTTTTTACAAGACAGGTCACTGGAAAACTGTTTTGCAGGTCCTTTCCCAAACACCAGAAAAGTAATCTGCTGACTGAGGGACCAGACCTGAAATCAGGTCAGAGAAGAAGCCAGCAAAACCATTTCACCATGCATCCAGATCTTCCTCTACAGACAGAAAGCATGGCAAAATAGCCCTTCTATAGTGTAGATTCATTCACTGAAGTTAAAACTACAGGCATCACCAGAGAGATCTCCAACTCAAGACACAGGCCAAAGTGCCCTGTAACATCGGGGTGTGCAGCAGCCCTTAAAGGCTGGCATCAAAATTTCCAATGATGTCCAGCTACCTGCACTATGATCAGTGCCATATTACAGTGGCATTCAGTGCTTTGCAATCTTAAAATACTTCTCCTGGCTACGTCTGTGTATCCTCAGCAAACAACACCTCTGTTATTATTTTAAATAGCCACAGAGAAGTTAACCTGCCAAAACTCATACAGGACATCTTCAGCAAGGAAGAAAATGGAAACAAGCTTCTCATGAGAACTCTAGATTCCCAAAATGGATTTCCAGAAAGCATGATACTCCTTGCCCCATGCTTCCCAGAAAGCTTTTACCACTCTGAACGCAACTTACCAGGTACATTTTCCTGCCAAACTTCAGTCCACAGAGCAGAATTCTCTTTCTCTCCTTTCTCTTCATCGGGAACCTCATGCATGCCAAGAAAAGCCAATGGCAGCACATGCTTGGCATGGTTCTTCACTACATCTGGACTGTAGCGTCCCACAGCATGCACAGTTAAAGCACAGCCCGTTCTGTAAACTGGCTCTGAAGGAGCAAAACAATCACACATTGTAACTGGGAAGCAGGATTTTCCTTTGACAGCTTGGTCTGCCTCTTGGGAAGCAGAGGAATGCACAGTAATGTATAATGATGTATGGGAATTATTCAGCTAGTGAAACAAAGCATCACAATGTAGAAATGTTTCTTTAATAGCTTTTGCTATCACCAGGATCTTTTTCTGCACTGTATTCTGTAACTGAACACCCCAGAACCAACATACCTTCCTTCTCCATGTACCAACTGCTGAGTTTGTGCAGCAGCTTCTCAGTGCTACTGTCCCGGGAAGTCTGTAACAGGGAAGAGACTCAAATCACTCAAACACTTCAAAAAAAACTAAGAACAAAAAAGCAAAATAAAACCTAAAACCATCTCAAACCCCAGCTTACCCGGACTAGATGCCCCATAGCAAAGGCAAAAGACTTCTGTACCACGCTGTTGCGATCAGTCAGGCCACTAAGTAAAGCACTCATAAGTTTGCCTGTTGGAAAAGACTTCAGTTTATCAGAAGTATCATACAATAGCATGCATTTCATTAGATTGTCTGAATATATGCATTTTTCCTTGTCGCATGTTTGCGGGTATAGGTCTGTCTGGTCCTTATGTTTAAACAAGTGCACAGCATAACACAGCAAGGCTCAGGAAAAGCTAGTGTTTTGCCAGCCTCAGCCTGCACACCTTGACTGATAATGTTCCTGCATGTAAACACCCCAGCTGATCATGCTTTCACCTTTATTTCTATTTTGCAACAGAAGGGTGACCTCCTTTCTGCTATAAAATCACGGCAAATTTGAAAGAGAAGACTAAGACCCAGGGAAGCAAAGTCCCTGTTTATGGTCCTCCCATAGCTCAAGTTGAAGGAACAAGTGCTTATGGACACTGCTATACTAATACAGGCATTGTTACTCTGCTCCAAGAAAGTCTAGAGATATTTCTGCCTGTTCCTGCTGGGCGCTAGCGAATTCCCTCAACTCCTTCCTCTGCCTCCTCCAACTTGGTGAGGTATTTAACATCCCCAGGACCGACCACCAGCAGCCAGTCCCATACACACAAGGCAACTTCAAACAGCTCTCTGAGGAAAATACACACATAAAGGTCATTCTTGTGATAAAATCAAAGGCCAATAAGTGGGAAATACTACCTACAGAACAGCAACAAAAAGCACCTTTAAAACCTGACACTAGAAACAAACCTTACCTGAATAAGGCGTTAAGTCCTGAGGACACTGTGTGGTTAACGACACAATTACACTAGCACAGCCTCCCTGGAAGAATGCAAGGGAAAACAAAGGTAAGATAAAACAGTATTAGCCCCTGGTTATTACTGTTAATACTTGCTGAGGTGCTATATGTTCCTGTATGACATGACTGAGGCCCACTGAGCCTCTGCCCTGATAAGCTGGGAGTCAATGGTAGAAGAAGAAAAACAGTTTGTAACAAAAGAATGACAAGAATTGAATTAGGAAGTGAAAAAGTTACCAGGACCCACACTCAGGATGGATGGTCCTGGAAGATTTACAGCTATCAAGGAAAATCTTCTGCACTCAAGTGTCACCAAGCACAACAGCCAAGTAGGCCAGGGGAGGTTAAGGCAGCAGACATTCAGAAAATCACAAGTAATGCAGGTGGATTGAGACTTAGGTGTAAAATGACTCCAGTATGAATGAGCCCAAGCTGTCACTTTAAAAGAGACAATCAAAAGAACCATATTTACATTGACACTGCTCTGTGTTCTCTTCTCCATTTCCAAATGAACTATTAAAATAACATACGTACCTTCGTACCAAGGCCTACTCCACTTTTGATCAGTTCACACAGCCGAGGAACCAGCTCACCCAGGACAGACACATCCAAATACTGCAAGCTCTACAGAAAGCCAAGGGATGGGGGGATTGGGGGGAGAAAAAAGAAAGGTAATGGTGGCAGACTTAAGCTGGTCTACTTCCAGCTAAGGTCTGCCTCAGTTCTGCAGGCTGGTCTTCAACTGAATTATGAGTTTGCTGCATGGTGGGAAAAAGGCACCACAAAGTGGCTTCCACCGCATACAGATTCTCTTGTCCCACTTCTATGCTGAGCTGACCCTGCTAAAATTATAATTTGCTGGAACTGATGTACTCCTGCACTCCAACTGTTTAGAAAGCTGAAAGCAACACACTAGCAAGAACTCCTTTTGGGGAGGGAAAGAGATGCAAAGGTGTGCATGTCTTAGGACAAAACCCAACATTCCCACAATTGTCTGAAACCCTGAAGCAGTAACATATCCAAACTAGACAATGAAATGAAACTAGTCAAGACAGTTTTTAAACAGGCCAAGACAAACAAGAGGTATAAGTTACATAAAGGTACAAGAGGGATGTTACTGGAGTCATTTCTCATCTCCTACGCCTAAATGCCACTGGGCAAAACAGAAAGCTTCATGTTACCAGCACTCTCTGTAGCACACTGTCTGCAGAGGGGAGATCCATCCTCTAGCAAATTCAAGGATCACATACTAACCGAAGGTAACCCTCTTCGAGCTTCAGAAGTTAAAGCAGCTGTCACTTCCCCCTCCTGCATTGGTACGGTGAAGGGAATAGTCCATTATATCATATAACCTCCCAGACAGCCCCAGAATATAGAGGAATAGAGCGAAGGTTGCTCATAAGCCAGGACATCTTCATGCTATCCCTCCCCTCCCCTAGGAAATCCAAAGCATTGATCAGGGCAGCACAACTGTCCCCCCCGGGCTAGCAGGGCAGAGGCATGGCCTGGAGGAGGGACAGCAGCAGCTGCTGCAGCCTGTGGGGTGGCAGTGAGGACACTTCTACGTGAAGCCTTTCATTCCCAGCCGCTTTACACACTATTTATAGAGAGCACTCCACTTGACACCAAAACGCAGCTCCGCACGCTGTTATGTACAGGAGGGCTTGCTGTTGTTACTTTTCCATAAGCGCAGGAGACAAAGAATAGCTCTGGTGGCTACGCTTCTAAAACTTGCTCAGCGCTCAAAGCTCCTACCTGCTTGCACACCCCTCATTGTGTGTAATGCCTGAGCAGAAAAGCAGTGTCTTTTGTTTGGGAAGGGACAGGCTCTTACAGAGGGCAGAGAACTCTGCCAAGACAGACCCTACACCACAGTGTCTGGGCATCAGCAACTCCTCCTCCAGCAGCAGGAAACTATGGTGCCAAACACCAGCTGCTGTCAGTGCTTTCAGTGATATCAGCATTTTCTCTAAATATCTCCACCACCAAAGCACTGGGAACGCCCAGGTAAGGACACCTAAGGCACCATGAGGCAAGGGCTGGACAGCATTTGTGCCTTAAGAACAGTAACTAACATCAGTTGGAGGCCCAGGTGAGAACCTGGCTGTGGAATAGTGGGCCAGAGATGAAGGAAAATGGCAGCTACCATAATCCGGAACCAGCTGAGCCTCCATCCAAAGAAAAGCACTTGAAAGATTCCCTCTTCATCAAAGCAGGCAGGTCTTCAGATGGAGAAACAATCCATCTGACTCCAAATGGAGCCAAGGTTATTCACAATTGATCTGAGGAGCAAGATGTGGCGACAGCATGAGAGAAGTCAGTACATGAAAAAGAAGGTGGACAGACATCCACATGGAGATGTGATAATAAAATGAATGCTGAAGAGGTATTCTGTGAAGCTCCCACTTCAATTCCTATTCTTCTACAATGTACCTTACACTGGAACCCATCTGAATCAAGTACTTACCATGTTAATGGTTTCCATCATGGGAGATGACTTGACAGCACTAAGTCTCGCACTATCCATTGCAGTCTAAAAAGAAGGAAAAAATCAAAACCAAGTGTAAACTCAACATGAAAACAGTGGAAAGGGCAACATCAGCTATAACTCACTACCTGACAAACTCAAACCAAAACACCTTTCAGATGCATACAGAAAGTAATTACATCTACAGACCATGAATATCTCCCTTTCAGAGGCAGGTGGACATTCTAGCTGGAGTACAGGAGCAAAACCATGCACTCCTGACATCAGGGAAAAGACAAAAACAAAAAGAAGAAAAAAAGGAAAGAAAGAAAAAAGGGAAAAGAAAAAGAGAAAAATCCCATTCTGACCTATTGTTCACTCGTCTCATTTGCAAAGGCTAGAGTTTGACCCATTTCCCTCCCCACAACAAAATTAGCTAAATTTGCTTCTCAACAGTGGTTTCAGTCACCTTCCTAGAAGACAGCTACTGATTTATATGGTTCTTTAAGAGAGATTCAAGGACACAGCGCTGACAACATCCACCTCCAGCCCACAGTGCTATGCCACACCTTCTAATCTATGTTATAAGAAGTCCTGCAGTTAATCCCCTACGAAAAACAGCAGCAAAGTTTGACAGTATAGGTGCATTCCAGGTAATTATTACAGACTCTCTCTTCACATGTTTCACTGTTGTACATGGAGTTGAAGTGACATTTAACAATAGTTCTTACTAGGATTGTTCTTCACTTTCTGAAATACATGGTTGTCTAGTGAATAAAAAAAATCCTAACCCTTCAAAAAACCCCCCACATTTGTCCAGCCATATTGCAATGACCAAACTTTTTTTAGTAACTTATTAGCTATTTCTCTTTGTATCTTTGAACACCTCTCAACCAAATCTGCTATTTTTCTGTTCACTGAATGAATCTTAAATCTTTGTTATCTCTGTTGATACTTTCCCATTATAATTGCACTTACTTTCTCCTGTTCTGTTGCAGAAAGACTCAAATAATTGAGGACTTGAGGCTCCAGCACACTCAAAGATTCCAGTAGGGCTGGGATAAGTTTTGGTACGTGAGGTTTCAGCATAGACCCAGCACTTTTACTGATCTTCACAAGAGTGTTAATGCTAGAAAAAGATCAAAGGGAAGGTCAACAGAGAATTACACAGACTTGGCTGAAAACTGTCTCTGGTCTGTTCTAATCCAGTACCAACAAAAAGGCCAATCCAAATCTCAGATACACCAATATAAATCTACCTGCAAACAAAATTCTGTGTATTTTTCTGCTTAAGCAAAATCATACCCTAGCCCTGAGCTTCCAATTGATGCTATGCTTTGCACAGATTGCTTACTTTGGCGAGGGTATCACAAAGGGAATGGGCAAAGAGGACAGACGTAGGAAGAAATAACACATTTTCAGGTTTTAAAGCAGCTCTGGGCAAAGTCACCCCAGAGACATCCATTGTCTCTGCCCCAAGAAAACACAAATTACAATGATCTGTTCAAATCCCACTTGTCAGTTTCAGACTGACCACACCTCTCAGGCTGCATTTTGACAAAGGGTTTTTGTATCTTCAAAAGGGCTGAAAAAAAAAAAGAAATATTCACTATCATTTGTTAGGATCTTTCTAACCTTTCTGGATAATTGTGTTCAATAAAAGAAAATTATTTTTCCAAAGACCAGCTACACTCCAGGTCTGAATTTTCCAGCCTTTTTTGTGCTTCAAGCAAATGAAGGAATAAACAAGGTTACAAAGTGACAAGCATATGAAGTCCCTAAACATCAAGGGACATCAAACCATTACATGACATAAAATGTATTTGAACAGTGTGACCAAATGCAGTCACCTCTGGGATGTGAACTGCCATTACTCAAAACCAGTCATGAAATAAGATGTGGCTGTTTCAAGAACTACCGTGAGCTTTTCTGTTTACAAGCAGAAGAGATATGCCAGTCCTGAAGGACAGCCTCAAGTGCAGCAAACTGCTTGCAGATCAGTTTGCTGGTTGAACAGGGAGAAAAGAACTTCCTGCTGGAAACCAAGTCTGGCCATTTGCAGAGAGGCCAGATACTCCCAAAGATGGGTATTGTTCCTGGGGCTGCTGTTTGAACTCAGTGAGAAAAGGACTCAGCAGGAAAGCTGTTTTGGGGAGAAACTTATCACTTCAAACACAAAGAACATTCTGCAAATCAGGTCAATAAGCTGGGTCTCTTTGGGACAAATCATGAGCCAACCCCAGGGACCTTACATGATGCAAAACTAACCTGAGAGATCGGACTTCAGCAACTGTGCTTACTATTCCTTTGTCCAGGAGGCAAGGGAGTAATACAGCTATCGTCTTCTGACCAGCTGCTCCTTTAGAGGGATCACACATCTTCACACAGACCTGGGGACAGGTGAGAATCAGTGTTGCAAGCATGTACAAACCTCCTGCTCAGATTACATTAAAGCACCTTCTCCATCAGACAGAAGCCAACAGCAACTACACCAACTGCTTACAGCCAAACCCATGCTCTGTTACACCTTCATTCTCCTCTCCAGGAGGTACATAAGCCCTAAGCGGCATCCCTAAAAGGAGTTTCAGCTACAGTCAGCTTCCAGAAAAGGCAAATTCAGAGCCTAGCAGGCCTTGATCTGCATCTGGATGAAGAGATGGACCAAATGACCTCTCAGGTGAGGGACAGCCTACCTCAGCCACATGGATTCAACCATTCCACAAGGCAGAGCAGCAAGTCCCAGATCAGAACAGATTCTGCAATTGCAACAACACTTTGGGACCAGATCACCACTTATCCCATTGAAGTGTCATGCTGCATGCATTGTGAAGGTTGTGATTTCGAACACAGCTCTTAAGATCTGTTTCCATTTCCACCGATGTGACTTTTTTAGAGGAATATCTAAAAAATATTAAGTGATATGTGTACTACACCCAAAAAATCCTGTGTCAGTAACAGCACCAGAGAGTGAAGTCCAGACTGGATTACTTTGTTTCACACCAGTGAGGTTCCACTGGGCTTGGCCAACTAGATCAGCTGGGCTTGGTCAACTCCTGAAGTTACAGGAAGTTTTCTTAAATCCCACCCCCAAGTGGGGAAAAAAAGGACATCAGAGGAAAAAAACCTGCTCATGATATCCCTCCTTTGGTGGCAGAGAAATTAACATCGCGTTATCCTCAAGCAGCAGAACTTCACCAGCATCAACAAAAGTACAGAAGAGTATGTGGCCAAGCTTATTATGATTGCTTTCTAGGGTGCTGTTCTGTTTATCACAACTGTACCTTATACTAGAGATCTTCTCAAGACAAAAGTCTATGGTAACCAGGTCACTCCTGCAGATATGATAGTGAATGATTACCTGGCATCAAAACCATAAACGTCTCCATATGCAAATGAAAAAATTAGAGTTTTACCTTGCTTAAAGTTTTTAGGGCTAATTCTGCTGCCTTTCGCACAGTCTCCTAAAAAAGATGTCAGCAATGCATAGTTACTATTTTTAAGTCTTCTATAGAATGATTCATATTAATTGGTAAGTGTAACACTACTACTGGCAAGGCTATATTCATTGCTAATAATATAACTTTCAAAGAAATTTTGGCTTTTGTCTATCTGAGTATCTGGTCTACTCAGTGATAAATACATTAAAAATCCTGACTGCCATCACCAGGTTCTCTATGCTTCTGTTCACATTTGTCTCTGTGGTATTATTTTACTGGTTGTCCTTTTCAAAACCAAAAAACCCACAAAATAAAAAAATGCCAAACAATAAAACCCAAAACTAAACCCCAAAAACCCAATGGAACCTTCTACTGCAAAAGGAAGTACATAGTGCTTTGGGTATGTTTTACCTCCTCCTCAATACAATGCCTGTTGCTTAGTGATGCTTTACTCAACTGAATGTCTAGGACTAGAGAAAGGTGGACTAAAAGCAAACAGTAAAATTAGTGCAGCTCTGGTGGCACGTGAGACCACTACCAACTAGACTCTTTAATTTTACTTGTATTGATGAATTACGCAGTATCTAGCAATATTCCTGGGTACTGAAACACAATCACCTGGACTGGAAATGTCTTAGGATGTTCTTAGAAAAAATCTGGCCTGCTACAGGTAGACCTTCCCAAACCATTTCCAGGTAAAATTCAGAAATTAGACCCTTCTCAAAAGGCAGTTTGCAGGCAGATGCTCTGCTTTGGAGGCTAATATAGCTCATTAGCACTGAGGCAAAACTGCTCAGTTGGTTTCAGTGCCCAGGAACATTTCTGAACACACCACATCTATTAGTATGGAAGTAACTTCCTGGTACATAGTACCCTTTGCAAAACAGCTCAGCCTTGCTTAAGCTTGAGCAGGGAAGTCTGGATCCAGAGAGAGAACACAGCTCAAACCTGGAAGGACCCAAGGACTCTGACTTCATACATACAAGTCATTTAAGCACACAAGGATGTTCTATATGTTTCTATACTCAAGAGTTAAGCAAATACTTGGGAATTCTTTTATATCCAGGAAAAATGCTGAACCATCAAGAATATACACAGCAGGAATGAAAACCAACATTTAAGAACATGAGAAACATACACAAAGAATTTCCAAGGCAGCACAGAAATTTTAACTGCAAGGGGCCTGAATTTCTAGTCTGCTTAATACCCAAAACTCCCCTTGGCTTCAACTTGACTTCTCAGAGATTTTCTCTTTAAGGATCTCAGAGCTCGATCACTGTACTTTCTGTTGAAGACTCCTGTTCAATTATCCGTTCCTTTACCTTAATGTCATCTTGCACTCTGAATAGGATTTCCCAGATCTCTGGAAGCTTGTCTATAATGTCATCCAAAGGTCTTCCTCTCAGTAAGTCATTCAGTGCAAGACAGCTGCAAACAAGGAATTTCATTTCCTTCACATGGTGTATTTATCTGATATAGGTGTATATACAGCTATGTTTATAAATGTATGTAAAAGGTTAAAAAAAAAAACTGTTTCATATTCCTTATTTTCCCCAAACCCTAAATTTACTCTGCCATAAGAACGTCTCCTTTAGCAGAGAAAAAAACGTTCAGCCA
Organism: Pandion haliaetus; assembly: GCA_013401275.1. NCBI lineage: Eukaryota > Metazoa > Chordata > Aves > Accipitriformes > Pandionidae > Pandion > Pandion haliaetus. The sequence continues at coordinate 37,841 of VYZV01038584.1, read as the reverse complement.
GTCAGGTGAAACAGGTGACAGGAAGTGAGAAAGGGTGCTGTGGTGAAAATTGCTGTTACAAACATTCCAGTTACAAACTTGTTTCAGATTTCATTTCTGTAAGTATAGGGTAAGAACAAAACAAAATGGTCTAAAGTCCGGAATTGAAATTAAAATGGAAACTTTCAATACAGCATAACTACAAACCATTATAAACAAAAAGCAGTTTATTAAAAATTCTACAGCGACTGGCATCCTGCTGCCAAGTACGTATATGGCCAGACTGCCAAGATTTTCTAACATTAAGCAATTATTTCAGGTCCAAGGATAGACAAACACTTTGTGACCAGAAAACTCCTCCTTCAGAGGATGTTGTTTAGGATCATGCTTAAGCTACATGCAATAAAAAATTTCAGGCTCAATGAAGCAAATAGCTTCAAGATTGTATCCTATTTTAAGTGCACACTACAAGACTGGGCTCTATCCTGCTGAAAAGACGTGTCTCCTCTGTCCCCCCTCAACTTCTTCAGGTTAACAAGTTTATGGTGAAAAAGATAAAAGAAGAGAGTTCAAAGAAAAATCTGTTACTTTTCCTAGCAATACCTGGATTCCCTGATCCTCCACAGACTGCTGGTTAGGTTACTGATCAAATCCTCAAGAATTTCCTTCATGTACTTATCAACCTATTATTAAAAAAACGAAAAATCATGAAACAAGCATGGACCATGCATTCTTGTCCTGTACTCTGAAAAAAAAAAAGGTCCTTTTGGACAATACAACCTGCTTCCAGCCACAGCAGATGAACTAATGCTTGCCAGAGCTGACCATGCACAAACTTACTCTGACTTTGCTTTAGACATGCCTTTCTCTGCACTGCTTCAGAGCTTAACGCTGTGACAGAGACAATAAGAAAGGAGGAAGGGCCCCTCAGTCCTTCCACTTAGACGCTCTTGCTCTAGGAAGGGCATCTTAGGCCACAAGGATTCCTGAAGAGCTCCTCATAAGCAATATCAAAGCAATATCGAGGTGTGGAAAGACCCCATTCGAATAGTGGCCGCACAAACAAGGTCTGCAATATCCTTTCACGTGTAAGAGGCAGTGCAAAACCTCTGCGCATCCTCCAGCTCATCCATGAATTCAAGCACCTCTTTCTCTGTAGGACAGTACCTCACCCCTTTCTGCACAGTCCCTCCTTTCACAAGATGCAACTGTCCCATGAGGACCTCTGAGGTGCTGCACTTTGCTGCTCACTCACCATTGACTTGTCAGTGACCAAGGCATTCCAAATGCTGGTCATCGCCTGTCGAATGCCCAGGTTCGGGTCAAACTGGTAACGGTAGAGCCGGGGAAGAAGCTGGGGCAAAAATGGAGCCAGCTGCTCTCCAGCCTTGGCAGCTATCACATTGAAACCAAAAGCTGCTCCCTGAAATGATCACAAAAGAGTATTTGTTGAAACAACCTGCTCACTCACTCAGTTATTGCTCGTGGGCACACCACAGTCAGTGGCAGAGTTGACTGACACAGGTTAGATGTAGACAAAATCAAAAGGACTAGAATGGTACTAGAATTAGACCCCCATCAGTGCCACAGTACCACAGTGATCTCAAGCATACAATCACACTCAGCCGATAACATACTACTTCAAAACTTCTTTCTCTCCAACCTTCATTTCAAGATACCAATTGACCTCATTTGCAAAAGCGGTGGTGGAGAATTTCAACAATGAAGATTTGAGTATGTTCTGGAAGAGATTTTTTTCTCAGAAAAACTGGTGAGGGTGGGCCACTGCTTCCCTACAACTCTGCTCCATTTAAAAAAACCTAGAGTAACTTAGGAACTGAAAAACTAAAAAAAAAGATAAAACAACTCTACCTTAGCTCTACAACCTGAAAATTCTGGGGATTATCATTTTGCATGTGTCTATATTTACTTTAAACTCAAGTATTCTTCCATACTCTTTTTTCTTTCTCAAACACTTGTCAATTTCACTGTCAATTCTAACACAGTCCCATGGGATTTGGCAGGATAGCCCAAAAAGAAATTGCTCAATACAGGCAGCGCAGTGACTGCTTCTAATGACTTCATGTCTCCTGACTTGCAGTGTCAAAAGCTGCCACTCAAAATCCCATGCTAGATTTCACAGGACAGTGTGCGCTGCCTGGGTTAGTCTAGAAAAGGAAGAGTAATAAAAAACATGCTCTCAGTTAGGACCACTGCTCTGACGAGCAAGAGGCTGAAGAAAGTATAACAAAAAGGGAGGCATCATCTGCAAGGCCCTGCCTGAACAGCTTGCTGCACCTAGCTCTTGTGTGGAGGTTTGGAGTGCAGACTTCCACATGCCCCCTTCAACTTAAATGATTCTCCAAATTCCTCAAATGCCAAAGGTCAACCTACAGTTGCTGAGTGGATTTTCTTGACTCATCCTGGCTGGTGAAATTCCACAAGGGTCAGGAACCTAACTCTGCTCCTGTGCTTCTGAACTGTCAGTGCAAAGACAGTGAAGTCTTGAGAGACATGCTGACTCGTCAAACTCTGGATGAAAGTTAACACTGGGGCTTGTTTTTTGCACTAACTGGTGTTGCCAAAGACTCTAAACCTCAGGTAGCAAGCATGAAAGAGCATGAAAGGTGCAATACAGTAGATGCAGCTACCTGGGTCTTCTGCATGAAAGCACATGAAAGGAGCTCTGCCTGCTCCCAGGACAAAACAAGTTCTTCCATGCTTATGTAATGCCAGTGAAAAAGTTCCCAGGTTAAAGCTCTGAAAAGTATACTTAAATCTTCAAATGTATGATGCTACTTTTTTTGGCAGGAAGGGGATCCAATAGTATTTTGGCTTTGCTAAAGGTCCCAGTAGCTTTAAAATACCAAGACTTGAGTTGAAAAAGGAGACTTCTGACAACAGTAATTAAACTGGTGTATTGTCAACTGGCTTTTTAGCAACTTGTCGCTCGGTACTTCTTGCTCTGCCTTTTTATGTAAAAGGTCACTTTATCTGGCATCTGAAAATTCATCCAGTTTTGAAAATATTATGTCACTGTTTGAACACAGCAAGACCTGACCTCTAAGCACACTCAAAAGTACAAGCAAAGGATCACAGCTGATTCAGAGGGGAATGTAGAACAGTATGAACCTTGTGATACCAATTTTTTTGGTAAGAATTTCAATTAATCCTAAATTTGTTTCGCAGGCTGGTACATTTGCACTGGACCTGACACCAAAGTGTGAACAAATGGCCTCCATCTGTAGTTATCCATAGATGACATAACCAGAGCTAAAGAAATGCAATTGTTGTTTCCAGAGTTCACAGTGGGAATGGAAGCGGCATGAAAGCAGCAATTACCTTCCGAGAATTCCACATGGCATGATGGTTAGCCAGATTCATGAATTTGTACACCAGGTCTGGTTGATTGAGATCACTCGCCAGTGAACAAAGCTCCTTGTAGGTAGAAAGGCCTTGACTTTGGAAAGCAGAAGGGAAATAAGTGTCACTATTTTTAGCTACACAAATGCCATAATAGCTAAAGCTATAGTCAAATCACAGTCTAAAGCAGAGAGAAAGGAGTGAATACCCTATCTGTACTAGAAGAAAATAGCCTTGGTAACGTAGAGAACAAGAAGGAACAAAAAACGCAGGAAGCAGATTTATAAGCAAGGGAATACTGTTTCAGCACTGACTGTGTGTCTATCATTGAGACTGTCAGTAAACTTACCCATCTGGGGTTTTGCTCAGGCCACCTTGAAACACCACAGTTTCTCCAGTCATCTCATGTTTGGCTCTGGTAGAAAAGAGGTCCAGTATTAGCTTTAGCAAACTCTACCCTTGAATTGATTGCATGCTACAGAACAAGTTAATTTGTTTTGCTTTATTAACTCAGTAACTTTCCATTCTTTCAGTTCCAATCCCACAAAAAACACAGAGCTGTGCAAAGCCACACACACTGCAAGGAACTTCATTAACCTGTATCATGTGTAATGTTAAGGAGATGCTGCAGAAAGTTTTGCTGTGCAGTCAGAAGGTAAAAAGTCAAAACACTGAATGATGGCTTTTTATTTCTGCCCAGACACAAGGCATATAATGGACAGCAAATCTCTAGTTCAAAATGAAAAAAATACAATTTCCATTCATCTAACCTCTTCCTGTTTACCACCACCGGATCCCTGCACTCCCAGCCTAGGATTTTGTCATTCACAGTGGCCACACCCACACCAGGTTAGACAGGAGTAGGCTGTTAAAGAGCATTTCTAGCACTGACTGACATAATTACTAGCCAAGAGTCCTGCAAGACCAGCATTTTTCGCACTAAAGCTGACAAATGACTGTTAACAACACTTTCTCAGCAAAAGGCACATTTCAGACAGAAGCAAGTCCCCCTCTTCTGCAACATTCACATTGTGCAGAGCTGCTGCAAGTGGTCATTGTCCTTTGCAATTACACAATGCAGCAAGCAGGAAATCTAACCAAACCCCAACAGATTTGAACTGCTTGAATCAGGACTGAATCATTATTTTGAAGCTTTGTTGAATGGAACAAAACCAGAACAACTTTAGTCACAACAAAGTCTAAGGTGAATTAAGAAATGTCCCAGTTTTACCCACTGGGAATATATGGATATTGGCTTGCCCTTGGCCACAAAACATCTCGTTCCACGCACAAGACAGGCACATTTTTGTTCCCATCAGACACATAGCTCAGAGTACTCTCACTGTGTTCTGAGCTCACTGTACCTTTTCCCGGTCATAAGGGTATCAACAAGTGTGGTGACTAGCTCTTGCTGATCCTGTTCACTTCCTAGTTCATATATCAGCCCAAGACCTTTTGAAGCAACGTCTTGACTAAGCTCTACAAGAGATTTTACAAAGTAAAATTAAAGATAAGAATGTAGTTAAGTAACACACAAATTTCAAACACAAGATTCAAGCAAACGGAGCTCTTCACAGCTCTCCATTTTAGAGCTGATCTAGTCTAGCAAAGCACAAGCTTTGCATTCTGAAGCAGCAATTTGTTCTGAATGCATACACCCCATCAAATTAGGTGACATCTTCCACGTTAATATTGTCACTGCAGGTTTTGATATAACACAGAGAGTTCCAAGAGCCACAGGTATTCTGACACACTGCTGGCCCCTGAAATCCAGCAAAGTTAATGGTAATACTCTCTTCAACTTCAGTGAGCTTTGGATATGCTGCTGGATGCCACCCCTTCCACTAGCTGCCATGGGTGGATATGCTGCTGGATGCCACCCCTTCCACTAGCTGCCATGGGTAGATCTGTAAGCCAAAATCTGCTTGCTTAAAGAGGGCTTAGAATTCCTGTCCATGCAGAACTCTGTGATACACATCTTGCTGCCCAAAGCAGAGCAGAAGTGGCACCACTGAACAGTTTCTTTTATTGCAGTCTGAAGGGGCAAATGCAGAGAAAGATTTGTGCTTGGTTAGCAAAGCACAGAAAAAAGGTGTGCTTATCTCTACATGAGATGCCTAGAAAAGAAATCATTCCTATTACATCAGAAATGGGATGTTTCTACAGTCATCTTTCAATGCTGACTGACAGAGGGGGTGTAGGTGACTTTCTGCCTGTTCAAAGATTCCCTCCATTCTGTTAAAAGCCTACCAAAAGACACAACTCTTAAGATGTGATAGTACTTACCATCACTATCTGACAGAATTGAAACAAATGCACTTTGAATATCCTTGAGATGAGACTGTAAGATGAGAAAAAAGGACATTATTTTTATCTCAGGTTTTGGATCCTTTGTCTGGTCTCAAGGCAAGTTCCTAACAGATAAACAGAGGCGACTGAATCAATGGAGTTGCCAATTTGAGCTTCACCTGCAACAAGAACTGCCCTCCTTTCCAGACAGGTAAGCAGCAGCCTGACTGACATTCACAGAAGAGAACAGTTATTTGTCCAGCACCCTTTTACAGCTGCCATGCCATTAGTAAACCACACACTTTATTTTCCTTGCCTAATACATGGCAGTAATGTGCCATAAATGTGACTTGCAGCCAGAGGGGACTATCATCTGTGTGAGGACATCCTTTCTTCATCCTCAAACTAGTGGACCTTGCCACCTCCCACAACGTCCATTGTGTAGACAAGGGTAGTATGTGGCAAGATTTTACATATAACAGCTTACATTTGCAAAGCACCTATTGTCCCAAAGCTCTTTATCATTAGCTGGAGAGCACAAAATGGTTACACAGTCCCATCACAGTCTGTAGTACCTATGCAGAGAGAGAGCATTTTGGTTGGGAATGCTTTATTAAGTCCTTATATAGGTCCTTTCACATTCTCTCATTACAGACAAGCACCGTAAATATAAAGTCTTCATCAAAGCACACCAAAAATACACAGTACATGAAGCACATAACTGCTCCTAGGTACCAAAGTTGTGATAAACTCTGTGACACAAATGAGTCCACGAATTCCATCTAGTTCTCCCCCTTCTCCCCCTCCTAGTGCTTTTAATATTTTCCAGAAATAAATCCTAAAAACTACACAGACACCAACCTCTTCTTCCCAAGGGAAGACGTACCGCTACTTCATCTTACCACACCTATTTACCCTAAGCTCACTCGGACTAGAGTTCAAGTCAGATGTTTACAGAAGTGCCAAACAGCCTCATTCATATGCCAGTTAGTACGCTCCCCTAGTAACAAAAGATAAGCCGTGTCTTGAAAAGACCTCAGGAAGGACTGCAGGAGCACTGGGGGGAAAGAGGCAATGGAAGAGGGGAAAGAACGGACAGAAAGGAGGAGAGAAGCAAAAATAGGGACAAGGAGTGACTGTTAGGAAAGGGTGTATTTCTTACCTTAATTGCTTTGTGGGTACTCAGCTTCTTCACCATTGATAGAAGCCAGATGCAAGCTGCCTGCCTAACATGTGGGTTGGGGCTGATGATGTGCTTGTTCAAAATGAGGTCTAAGACCCAGGGAACCACGTCATTCACTTTCAAATCTATATGAAAGAAAGAAAGGTAGAGAGGAGGGTGGAAGCTTTGAGGATCGGCCACACCCATGTGTAATTTCAATTTAACATGCAGTGGCAATAAAAAAAACTAATCAGCCCCTGGGTACTCAGGTGACAGCTTAATCTCTGCTTATTTAGGAAAAGCCTTCACTGGAGTCACTGGGGAAGTATTTCTCCTAACAGAAACACTGAACAGAGTCCTCCTAACCCTTCATGAAAGTGTTTCAGAGCCTGTGGCCATGAAGAGGTACCACTCATACCATGTAAGACTCAGTGCACTACTTTTTTTTTTTTGTTAGGACTCAAAATTTCTGGAGCAACGGCAGGGTTCGGTTTCTACCCCATTCCACACATGCTCAGCTTTGTGTACATGAGAGATCTAAGACCACTCTCACAGCATTAAAACACCTGTTTGAAGGTCTGAGGCTGATATTTACAGCTCCCTGTTTTGAAGCCAGCATTTTGTCATTCTTGTATTTCAACGGGTACTGAATCTTAGTCCTTAAGTGAAATTTCTGCATTTACTGCATGTAAACGTCACTTAATCATATCGCTCCAAGTTGTTGGAAAAAGCCTTGCAATTTAATTTTATAACCCTGTTTTCCAGTGTAGGCTTCAAAATGCTATTTTAAAAGGTTTGTGTATGTTAAACCTAAAACTAACCCAACATAGCAAACCAAAATGAAAAAATAAAACAAATGCAGTGTCAAGTGGCAATGAATTAGATTTCATCACAAAGCTGTTTAAACAGCACATGAAATAAAGTCTTCTACCCTCTGAGCAGATGGACTTGAAGAGGTGAAATGACCTGTATATAATCAGCATTGCAGAATACTAAGCAGTGCATTAACAAACACAAAATGTCTCTTACTTCTACTGTTATAAATCAAACACCACAGAAATAAAGTTATGGAGCCCAGTGTTAGCCCAGAACTGTGAGATTTTATGTTCCTCAACCCAGCCCCTGTATTAGGAAGGCGTACCTGAAGGAGGGGTATATTCCTCCTCTGTGACTGTCCATGCGTCACGTGCAGCCACGGAGCTGGTTCCTACAGCAGCACTGGTAATAGCTTCACCAACAGTGAACTGCAGTTCTAATTGTTTGGCCTGAAAAACACAACGGAGCCTCACTGACAGCGCTAATTAAACACACACCAAAGCTTTTGGCACTCCCTCCACAAAACCACAGTCTCCCTCCTAACCCCAGTTCTCACCACCAATTTGCAGTAAGATTACTCTTTAAGTGAGCTTCTGAGACCATGTGGCACTTCAGACCCACTGAAATTGATAGAAACTGAGCCGATGGCAAACTCTCCAAAACAAATGGTAAGAGCTAAAATTTCCACGCTTATTTTTAAAGCACTCCTCCTACAAAGCATTTGCTAGTCTCTGCAAAAGTTCAACTTAGTGAACAGAAAAATTGGAGGGACAGGATAAAAATAAAACAAAGTTAGAACAAGACTGCCAGTCATTAAGGAAAATTACTTTGGCTTTGTTATAGTATGCAGTAGTAAAAGATTATCCTGTAATTCCATCCAGAAGTTGATCATCACTAAGAGATGCACAAATTTGTTTTTCACATTAAAAGAATTCAGACAATACTTTGCTTTGCTTCTCTGTCTTCTTTCCATTATTCTCTAAGTCCTCAGGAACAGAATGTGCAGAACTCGGCCAATTTTTTGTCATTACTTATCATGAATCTTGAGTCATTAGAACTAATTTCCATACCTGCTGAGTACCTTCTAGATTGCTTTCCTTACTCTCTGGAAGCACAAAATGCTCAGGCATTTGGTGAAGTAAGCCCTTAGCTTCCTGCAATCTAAGTTAAATTGGTCTTTTTTCAAGTACCCATTTTCTAGTGTCCCTGTAATGTCCCTAAGCAGTCACAGGAGATAAACATGGCACTTAAAAAACATTTTAATGGTTGTGCTACTTTTCTTGCATTACTATTCTTGTGTTACTATCTGATGATCACATGAGATTAGGGGACTTGGCAACGGCAGCCTGCCTGATACTCAATAGCTGCTTCTACAATGCTGAATCCTATGTCAATATGAAAAAGGAAGAAAGATAAGCTATTAAATGAATAACACTAAAAAAGCTCCTTGACTATTTAATTTTGCTGTCCGGCATACTGCAGTATGCGTAGCAGCTCCCAAGTACTGCGAAAGAATGCAGTGCACTACACTGATGCATTTAGACTGACAACAGATACATATATTACTATGAACAAAGATTCTAATTCAAGTGAGTTCTATCAGCTGATGTAGGTCAGATGAAAAAGAAGGTGTATTTATATTATCTACTTTTAGGGTACTTTCAAAGGCCAAAGTAAAGACCTATGGTTTCATTAGTATAAGTTCTTAAGATTTTACACATACAGGCAGTCCTCCTGAAGGGGAACATAAACTCATCTCAGGGACTGGGGCAAAGACCTCAACTGGCACGTTTTTAAACTGTGGCATAAAACATTTTACAAGCCCAAACCTACCTCTGCTCTCTATTTCAAGACAGTTTTAAAAAACCCAGAGGCACTATTACAAAAAGACAGCTCCCCTTGTAAACCTGGCTCTAGAGTATATAAAAAGCATTCAAATAGAAATACTCACTGCTGTATAAAGCATAATACATTGATAGCACCTCACCTCCACAGAATCCATTAAACCCTGCAACAGTAGCTTCTGGTGGGGAAAATCTTCATCTCCCACTGGGAAGTAACCTAATGTTTGTATTGCTCGTTCCTTCATCTTAAATACAAACAAAAAAACCAACACCATCATATAACCTTCCTGTAAGTCCAAAAGATACACTTTACACCCACTCCTCCTCACCGTCGCTGAAGCTTCACTTAAGGTACCAGAAGTTAGACATGCAAGTGACTAATTAGATCAATCGCTGCACCTCTCTTCCAAAACACAGATGAAAACATATGTCCTGTTACGTTTGAGGATTATTTCCAGGTAAAAGAAGATATTCCTATTTTTATTGAATTAAAATTATGACCATTTATAGTTTTCATCTCTTAAGCTACTATTTATGACTATAGAAAGCACAAGTGATCAACTGGTTGACAACACCGGAAAAACCCTTAGCTTAATTCTGAAAACCTTTAGCCTAATTCTGACTCCCTAAAGCCAACGATAAACCTAACTCCTTTAAAAAACAAGGCTGAGTTTGGCAGGTAATACATAAACCTGGGGACAGAGCATTCCAGAAATTAACAAGAATCATAACAACACTACAAAGTCTTGCCTTATTTGTTTCCTTGCTAGAAGGGATTCGGGCCAATAAGCTTTCAACAAGTTGCAGCTTTGTAAATCCTGCTCCTTCGCTGGGGATTGGCAAGGGGCCGTTCCTGCCAATCTCCCCAAGAGCTGTACAAGCAGCCACCACGAGGAAGGGAGAAGTGCTGTCCAGAAAAGAACCTACCAGAAAAAGCAAAACAGGATGACTTGGATTTTGTATTATTATTTAGCAGTAGGCAGGCAGGCACTTGTATTTTACCCATGCAAGAAGCAAAGCGTGTATCTTCTGTACAGCTAGTAGGAAGCATTATGCTACAACAAAATCAAAGTGAAAGGAGACACTGAGAGACGTCTAGACAGTGGTACTGCTCCCAATTTTGCTATGTTGGTCTATGAGCTAAGAGTCCACCTAATTCTTGTTGAAAAGGGTTACATCCATACATCTAATCAGATGACATTTTTACAGGCTGTAAATTCTATCACAGAAAGTGAAGTCAAGATTACAGTTTCTATGAGCTGAGTATCTTCAAAAAGTTCTCAGCCTTCAGTGGTTGAAAAAACAACTGTTACATGCAGTAAAGTCTTAGGCAGGAAGTTACCTATTGTCTCTGTTGTCAACTTTATGATCTGTTCTTGTTCCAGCATGACTGCAGTGTTTGGCTGTTCTATGTCATGTAGCTCCATTGTTCGGATTTTCCCTTTGGCCAAGTACCTTCCTACTGTAAATCCCAAAGCCAGCAAGGATCCATGTTGGACCTCCGGGCTCTATAGACAACACCAACAGTGCAGAAAATCTCATTTTCAAAGTAAGTAACACTTTACACAAAGCACTGATTTAAAAACACATATGGAGAAGCCAGATGAGAAGGCACCCTGCAGAATACAGAGTTCTAACACATAACGCAACAATAGAGTTTGATACTGGTAGCACTCTCAGATGAATGGAGTCCTTTAAGATAAATAAACAAAACTTAGAAGAGGCTTAGGAGGGCAGATTAAGAATTTATCACCAGCACTCATTCCTAAAGTCTACCTGTTGGTAAGTAGGCAAAAAAAATATTAAAAAGTCCAAGTCATCTGATTTGTAAGTACAGATTTATTAAGGTGAACTAAGATAATACTATGCTGTCTCTACTTAAAAACTGGACATACTCAAATTAAGGGCACAAAATGTACTCTTTGGTAAAAAGCAGTAAAGGTTTTGCATTGCTAAGAATGAGAACACACTTGCCCTAAGAATACTGAAGGCAATGCCTCTACACAGTTCAGTAGGACACAGATTGTGAAACCTAATTATTACAATAAAATGTCAAGAACATTAATTTCTCCAGTGCTGATTTGGTGCTGAGACTACCTGTGACAGTGCTTATTCCCACAGGTGAATTCTAACAGAAAGACTTCATGCAGAAATAAAGCTGTGAGACTTAAATGCTACCTTAATATTTTTAAAAAAGGAAGGGAACAGGGGCTTAAACTCGGATTGGCTCATGTATCTGTTTTTTATCAAAACCCTGCAAAAAGGGGCATCAGTGCAACTGTGCTGCCAGGATGGGATCCTCAATGCAGCTTGGCCACCAGGGACCACTCCTTGTTGTGGTCTCACAGCAGCAAAGCCAGCTGAGGATGGGTCCTTCCTCCATCTCCACTTCACCTATCCATTTACACTGCAGTCCTTACTGGGCCACAAGTGATCACCACAGCCCATAGCTGTACTGTGTGAACTGGGTTTGTACCTTCACAGCAAACCAGAGCTCTAAATGACTCTAACTCAAAAATGCATGGGAACACCCTGCTTCTTTTTGTTTCATGGTTCACATCCCTCTTTGTTCTCAGCCAGGTTCTGCAAAAGGTCAACAACCATGGCTTCAGGGGTGACTGGGGCAGAAAGCAGCAGTGGGGGGGCTAGCATCTGTCTGTGCTGGCTTCGCAAACGCAGGAGCTGTGCCCTATGTGAAACTGAGTAATGACACAGCTTTGGCTCACAGACACAGCTTTCACAGACTCAAAATAAATCGTGTTTGTTAATTACGACATACAAGCGATCAGCACTTCTTGTCAGCATTTGAGCCTGTTACCTGCAATGTGAAATGGTGGCCCATTGAGTTCTTCAAAGACACTGATATAAAAACATCTTGGGGAAATATAACCTAAAAATGCTACTACTTTCCCTCCCTTTCAGGCTTCAAGACACACCTGCCCCATTTGTTTTCAGGACTCTCTCTCCATGCTCCTAATGGCAAAATGCAGAGATAAGGGTAATGGGAGGGGGAAGGAGCTGCCAGAGGAGAGAAGGCAGGCCAGCCCCCGGTGTAGTGATACAGCAGAGGAGGGCTGCTCAGCAGTTCACGTGGGGTGGGAGGGAAGAAGCCAGCCCTCACCCAGTAAAGGCTGGTGGCAGGACAAGACCCTGAGGCGATGAGGAGCCAGAAGGCAGCTACAGCTCAGGAGGGGAGGGGGAGTTAAACATTTAACCAGTTAAATATTGTCTTAGTTACGCAGGTACCTGTAGTTGCTCACGAATAAGGAGTCGGTAACTGAGGTGGGTAGTGTGATCCATTACTACTCAATGGGATTAGGAATATTTAGCTGGCTAAAACTGTTTAAGTACGTGACAGTGCTGGCTTTGCTTGGGAAGTGCCTCCAGGAAACCCTCCTATTGACCTTAACAACAGCTTCAGGGATTAATTTATTTAAAGAGCTGTTGCACTCACCTACAACAAAAATCCCTTCTCACCGTCCAACTGGAAGTCAGCTAGTTAATTTTACACTCAGATTAAGGCTAATACGTCCTGGACACACTGTGAGATCCAGATTTCCTATCAGTTACACGACAGCAGAAAAAACAAGAAAAAGCAGACAAAGGAAGGTAGTTACATGGTTGTCTTTTGTCATCTTGATCAGCTGCTCCAAGGACGCCCTAAGCTCATCTCCAGACATGGTAGACAGCACTACAGAATAAAACAGGGCTGCAAGCTCACGCATTTCTTCTTTGTTTGTGTTCATCAGGCTCTGTGGAGTTTTTTTAAAAAAAACCATAAAATCTGGAAGCAGATTCTTATACAGTCTGTTCATATAGAGCTTCAATATACAAGCACAACTCTCATGCAGCTACATAAATAGTACTTAACTCAGAATCCACTCTTTAAACTGACAGCATTATCATTTAGTAAGAAACAAAGCACTCAATTCAGCAAAGCATTCATTACACGCTCAGCATTTGGGAGGAAGATTACCAGTAGCCACAAGAGGGCTACCCACCAGTTCTGCATTAAATAGGCTAATGGAATGCGTGGTTGAATTTTGCCTTCAGATTAGAGCTTCCACATCTTGCCTCCATACTGAGCTAAAAAACCCCCTCAAGATGCTACTTTTCCTGAGCTACTGGAGGTTTCCATTTCCTTTGTATTAATCAAAGGGAAAAAAACCCTCAAGAGGTTAAACCAGTTAAATCCAATGGTGACAAAAAGGGTCCAGGAAATCACAGCTCTCAATGCAAATTCATCCACTTTGTATTAAGAGACCTTGTATTATCTAAAGTGTTGAACAGTTCAATTTGGAAAGGCTCAGGTCATTTGTTAAGATACAATCTTACCTCTGCCATTAATTTGATGTATAATGCAACACACTCATGTGAAAAATTCACACCCAAATCTTTGAATGGCTTGGGCCACCACAAAGGCAGCAAAAATGAGTCAAGCAAACAAACAAGAAAATGAGATCTGTCAGGCTCATGAAACATAACTCTAACTTCAACTCAAAACTTGCATCAGATCACATAGCTGACTTCTAACAAATCCCTGGACCTGTTCCTTCCACTTGGCAAAGCAAAATCACACAAAGGATGATTTACAACAACACTTCTGGAACTAGGTAGTATCAGTTACCACCCCTAGAAGCTTAATTTTGCAAATGGACACCAGGCCAAAGAAAAAGAAGGTTTTTCTGCAAATGATGAGCAATACTGAAAAGGAAGATGTTTTTCAGTCCTCTCCTTTGAGGTTCATACCTGCACTTAAATGAGATGTGGTAAACTATACAGTGCAATGCAGCACAGATATAAGCAGGAAAAATTATTAGAACACATTCTAATTTTTCTTTAACTCGAGCAAGTTTTTTTTTCTGCCAGATTCCCCCAGTGAAAGCAAAGACAACCTGTAACAGCTTAGCAAATCCTGGATGCTTGAAGCAAATAATGAAAAAGCAGAAAGTTGCCTGAAAAAATAATCTAGGGAAAGCAGAATTCTCTTTGGCTTATTCCCAAGCAGGCCTCAGTTTATCTGGTTTTTAGTTTGAGGCTAATAATAAAAATCCAAAAACCTCCACAGTAAGTGCTCTAAAACAACTGGGGATCTAATTCATGTCATTTTCTGAGAAGCTACTCACATCTTCCCACTTGAACATTTCCATTGTTAAAACAACTCCTTAAAAAATTGTCAGAATTTTGTTTTTAGTTTTCTTTTGCTGTTTAATGGATCTTCTAATCAAGGGGAAAAACTGACTGACTATACCAACAGGATCAGTGACACAGATTACCCAGAACATGTAGGTCAATGAACAAAATCAGTAACACCAAAGAACCAAAAAAAAAAATTTTCCCTACCCTGCTACATATAACATCTCATGAGGTGTTGACTGTAAGTAGAAATACCACATTTCATATTAAGTGCATACTTGGATATAATACTCCATTCTACCATGGGAAAATGCCAGATTTTGCTAATGCCAAACCCCCTCCACCCAAAAAAATAAACTAAAAAAAGGTATTTCAACATACCTTTATCCAATCCATTTTGTCTACAAATCTGGCGGCTAGTTTTTCTGGATACACTGAAACAACTTCTAAAAGACAATACATGACTGGCAAACCTAAACAGTAATTAAAGAATCAGGTTATTAAACAATTGTGGTATTTACAACAATCTAACAATCAGTGATAAAAAGAGGTTACGAAGTATCAGGCATTTCAAAGCATTAGTTTGCAATTTACTAGGGGTAACAAACAATACAGTATAGTATTTCTCAGAAATATTGGGGTAACTAATAGAAGCAAACATTCTGGTAGCAATTTGTCCTAAAGGCGGTCAAGTGCTTTAAGACTACACGTTGCAGGTACGCTATTATCAGAGTGACAAAGACATAGCATTCATTGGTGAGGAAGCTGTTACAGACAATGGCCTCACAATTTTAAAAAATTACCCCAACCGATGCTGCAATTTTACTGTCCTGCTTTCTCCCACCTATGCAAGAGCATAGAAGAGAACAAATTTAAACTGAAGAGTATATAGTCCACATTGCAACTCTGTGGTTGCTGTGGCCAAGTTCAAAGCCCTGGGCATGGTGACTCATTTCTAGTAAGAGAAGACTTTTTTTCTTCAAGATGATGCTGCACACAGCTTCTTACCTCCAACACCAGCTAACAGCTGCTGAAGAAGGCCAATATATATATGTACAGGGTTGGTTTCTGCACTTTTTGAAGAGGAGGAGGAAGAGAAAGATATGTGGTTGCCAGACATGAGGTTTCTTATGTAACGTCCAATGGCTGGAGCATGATCTTGCATATCTGCCAAGCTCTGTGAGGTTGGCACCACACCTGCACTGTGAGCAAGACACATCCGCAGATACAGAACTATCTAGGTAGAGAAGAGAAAAACACAGGACAATGAGTGCATGAGCACTTGCAAAACCATGGAGGAGAAAAAATAAAACAGACGGAACGTGCTGTACTTAATGTAACCACAAGACAGTTTCTTCTTCAATCAAATCTAGACAGAAGAGTCAGCATGCAGACAGGTACAAATATGAAGTGTAACAGATCTTAGGACCAGTTTCTGCACTATACCTGTGTAAGCAGACAACCCTACAATGTCTCCATCACTCTCAAAAGATTAAGTCATACACAGACTTTTGGTTTACCATCAGCTGATGCAACCTTCTTGCAGGCAGTTCAGCCTGTACCCTGAACCAATTGGGCATGCATACAAATGCAACCCAACGCATTGCTAATACAGACCTTGCAACACATCTGAGTTTGTGTCTACAGATCACTGAAGCCACGGAATCTGCTATGAAAAGAACAGCCTCAAGAAGTATAATGGGACTTTTGCACGGGATTGCCAGGTTCTCCCTCTGACAAGCTATTACATTAGGTATGCTGCAGAAAGCAGTGGAGCAGCCCTCTCGAGAACATTCCTCCCAAACCCCCATGAAAATCCTGTTCAGACTGCCATTTAAGGACAGACAGATAAAGGAAGGAGGGTTAATCCCAACCTCTGTTTATAAGAGGAATTTTAGAATGTAGGGTGACTTATGGTAACAGCTTCTTACACTATCCTCTAAATAAATAATGGTAGACATATCCGAGGAAGTAAATCCAGACAATTACCTCTCCAAATGTGGCAGGATTGAAAGGCAACGCTGCAGTTCCAGTCATATATTTAGCTGGAGTTTTCATTCGGTGAGAGGCCTAAACAACACAGTATATTAAGAGTGGAACATCCAGACCCATGAACAGCAGAGGTGTTGGAAAGGTCAAGGAAATTTTGCTGATGCAACTATGTTTATCCTCCACTTAGCAACTGAAAATGTACAACAGTTCTATAACAAGAAGGGCACAGTGCACTTGGTAATAGTACAGTTTAGGTCCTTCAACGTTACATCCCTATCAACTCAGAAAGTGGAAACTGAATTCATGAGAGGGCACAGCAGGGGAGGCTGGAGGAGGACAACACTCGTTCTTCCCCTGGGGAAAAAAGAAGTGCTTTAGAATTTAAAAACAAAGTATCTTACAAACTTCCAAAATCTTTGAGGAGCCCCAGATGACAGGCAGTCAGGAAGCTTCGAGATGGCCGCTCTGCCTGGAGAGGCTGCAGAGGAGCCAAGTTTCCCCAGTACTGGGAGGTGGGTGCTCTGTGCTGCACCAGCCAAGCACACGGAGTCTCTCAGACCCTGCTACTGCTAGGTAGAAGGCTGCTGCAGAAAGTGAGCAACTCCTTTCCATGGAAATGTTAGCTTTGACAAGCAGGAAAATTCCAGCAGAAAAACATCCAAACAGAAGGTTTCCAGTAACACCAACTGCAAACGCTGCAGAAAGGCATGTCCATATTCTCTAGGCGATATGCACATCAGTGCTGGGGCTGGATTCAGCAAGGCAGCCTTGCATCTGAATAAACACACAAGGCATTGCACAGAAGTCAACAGATCCTCAAATCTGTTCACATGCTCAGATCTTTTGCTGCAGTGTAACTTCAGTGACATCCAGAACCATTAGTGAAAACCTGAATTAGTGAACCAGAAGATGACTCCCTTGAAGAATGGGTTCCCATCCATACCCAGCAGATGAGGTCCTACACTTTCGCATATACTTTCTTGCAGAGGGAGGGAAGGATCATGCTAACTCATGCAGGAAAGTAATTTTGCTTCTCAGCCTGCTGGGCCAAGCAATGCATACAGAGTTCTCAAACATCTTCAACACTTGCAGATTATTCATGACATGTGAAAATTCACACTTCAAGATAACCAAAGAAATGTACTTCCAGGATTTTTCAATATGCCTTCAGGACATGTAAGGAGCACTGAAAAGTGCTGAAAAAAATTTTTTTTAAATTCACCTAGGAGTGACAGAATCTTGTTTTTCCTAGTAGTGATTAAACCAGGCTGATCCATAGTTATTTAGTGACATTACAGAAGTCAAGGAAAACTTAAAAATTAACCACAAGAGGACAGGCATTTAACAGTATTATCTAAAACTCAATCTTGGTTTCTTTTTTTTTATATCTATTTGAATAACCAGTATTTTGGACAAAAGAAAGTTTTTTCATAAAGCTTCAAATACTTCATACACTAGCAGAGTACACCAGCAGCAGAATATACAACATTTCACAAGAAATCTCTCAGGTATGAGTTCTGCTATCACAGATCTGTTGCAAAACCAGATGTGCTCCAACATTATGTACTTGTGACATTTTTTTTTAAAAGTATACTATCAGAGGGAAAAAAAGTATTGGCAGTGGCTCTCCACCTCTTCTTTATAGCTTGTAAGCCTAGTATAGCTACTATACACAGAAGTCTGTAACACAGACTAGACTTTAACACTACTCCAGATGATCTCTCGGTGCAAACAGTGAGGGTAAACTAAGTGGTACAGTTTTTGGCATATCATTCCACTAGACTCATGAAAGGTTATTTACATGGCCATTATTTCCACAGATTGCAATGAAGATGAATAATTAAGCCTTTAATAAACCAGACTTCTTTACTTGTTTCAGTATCTCCTTTCCTAGCCTAGAATCTTTTTTTTTGTTTTATGCACATTATTTTTCACCAGCCCAACCACAGAATGATCTTCCTATCCCTTCAAGAAGGTATTTGTGAGCGAACTGTGTTTGTGAAACATGCTGGATTATCACCCTTGAACACTGGATTCCTCGCTCCACACATCTTCTGCACAAACAGCATCAAAACAAAATAATCCCTTTGTTAAAGGATCTGCCTCCTTGTCACTCCACACTTGGATGTCTTGCAATTATTGCCAGCAGAAAGTAACGATGAGTGCTAATCTTGGCAATGCAATACTATGTGTGGTCTTCACTGTGATTTTAGCTAACTTCATTCCTCAGGGTAGGTGAGGGAGATGGATACAGGGAAGGGAATACCACACTCACTACATGCCTGAGCATCAGGCATGTATTTGCCATTTACTGGGACAGAAGGACTGTACCTTGTCTTGAATGTAATGGACCATTTCAGGGAAGGAAGGCATCTGCTTCCCAGAACTCTCCTTTTCATTTTTACCAGGAAATGTTCTCAGCACGCGCTGGGCTTCTCCATGTACCTCCTCCCGCCTTTCAGAAGAAAAGATGAGATACAGACATTATTTGCACAGTACAAATGGCCTGTAATGAGCAATAAGGTATCTTGGGAAGCTGGGGGAGGGAGAACAGTTTTTAAATGAGAAGTGGTTTTTTTGAAAGGAAAGGAAAAAAAGGTCACATTACTTTTAATGATTTTTTTTTTATTTTAGAGAGGGGGAGAACAAGGACAGTGATGAGTGGCCTCTGCAAAACAGTCTGGTTCAGCCTACTTCTGCTCCTCTTACATCCTGCTAGTGTTCACTACCAGTTTCTGGTTCCCACATTCTTGTTTTCCTATCTGCTCCTCCTCCCCATCACTTCCTATATTCAAGCTTCAGCTGATACCTACCCGGTTTATCACTATCCCCTTAGAGGAAGACCAACTCCTAAAACAGTGCTGCCACTGCAATGACAGAGCAGTTTGTTGCAATTGATCTGTTTAGCTTTCCTTAGTTACATAATAGCTACCTACATCAAAAAGCGAGCAATTAAAGTAAGTGGGGAAAAAACCCCACCACTTAAATTGCAGTGACAAAAAACTGCAAATGAAATGATTACTGTAATTTAATGAATCAACTATTCCTCAGCAGAGTGGCAACTCTCACAAGTGCATGCTCCTGGCTCTTTGCAAATACAAGCTAAAACCAGACTGATAGAATTTGCCAGGAAAAAAATAATTTCTAGCCACTGTAAAGCTGACTTCAGTCAATGCATTTTTACTTTGCAATTGCAATTGATCATTAACATAAAGTGCTTTAGTGACAGCAGTTCCTCCAAAACAAGTGAAAGAATCCAAACCAAAGACTACTACAAGGCATAGTAACAGTTCTCCACAGAACTGTCAAGAATGCCTCTATGCAAAGGTTAATTTCCAAATTATCATACCTGATTTTCAGTGAATGATTTTTTATGTACATACATACACAGATATATATGAACTCATATTTCATCCAAATACATATTGGATGCAAATATATATATGTGTGTGTGTGTGTACATATACATGAGAATAACTGAGAAAGGAAAATAACTTACGGGTCTCCTGCAGCTAACAGAAGTAAGTATCTGGAAGGAATATGATCTGGAGGAAATACTGTGCTAGCAAATTTCACAGCCACTTGACGTACTTGAACTTCAGGCTTAAAAAGAAGAGAGACAAACATACGGTTGAGTTTTAAATGAACACACTAATGACCTGCACTCACCATTTGTAATTCACTGGTTAACTGTTTTGTCCTTTGGTACCAACATGACTCAAAGAGTTTAGGCATTTTGAGATACTGTCCTTGTGAACTCTTCATATGGCAGGAGACAGGGAAAAGAAAAGCTAGCTTCTTATATATACAGAGGTGGAGAATGAAATGTTTAATTAAATACATGCACATTTTGGGGAATCATAAATCAGGGTTATCACTAATTCTTAGACATCTGAACTGTCCCAACCAGGCAGTTTTGAAATGAAGAGTGACATACATCACCGGTCCACACAAAACAATGCTGCGCTTATAAGCAGCACAGCCAGAGCTGGAAAAGAAACATTGGCTTAGGGTGGTCATTCTCTCTAGTCTCAAAATGGTACTGCCTGGAGACCTGGATCGCTCAAGCACCCAGACAAAAGTCATCAGCATGAAAATAGTATCTTACACAGTTATTAGTGCAACCACTAGAAATACGTATACCTCCGCAGTCACCCTGAGTACCCATGCAAACACAGAGTATACAAAACCCACTCTTTCTGAAAACCCAGACCTCTGGGGAATTCTGGACATAAACAACATACTCAGTAAAGTAAGAGAGTCAGTGTAGTGCAGTTTCCTCTGGATTAGTGTCTCAAGGCTGAGCTCCTGGGGAGGTTCCCAGGTGCCTTGTATT
>VYZV01038584.1:0-16815 GCA_013401275.1 Pandion haliaetus | reverse complement strand
CTGAAATTCTCACCTAGCAGTGAATGATCATTTCTAACAAACTCTTGCTTTCACAAAGCATTTCACAAGATAATGCCCTTGAAGCATCTACTTCTCAGAGTTCTCAGGGGGAGACTATGAGAAACATAGAGTGCAATCACAACGGCTTTGTTTCTTTGCAAAACAGAACACAAACAGAAAACTGCATTGTCCCCCTGCTTGCAGCCACTGAGCATACACGCTCCCCCTTCTCCTAGACAGGCCAATACACTCAGTAAGAAAAGGGAGACCTGTTCCAAAAGTACGCAACAGAAGTGTCAGGAAACAGGAAAACGATAAATAGCTTTTTTCAAGGTACTTAATTTTAACTCTGCTAAAAATACCTTTATTAAATAAGAAGCTACAAGAGCTTCCATCAGGGTACGCTGGGCTCCTTCCAAGTTACTGTATGCTCCAACCATCATAGATAAGGCCTCCTGAATGGCAAGCCTAGTATCAGCATCCTCCTGCAGTACAAAACCAAAAGTTTTCACTTTACAGTGCACAGTGACAAGAATTAAGCAAAAACAGCACAAAATACTGACAATTTCCCAAAGTCCGGTCAGCACCCACCTTGCATAAAGCTTCAAAAAACTGCTGTACCAGTGCTATATCCTTGGTAAAAAGCTGAGGCATTCGGCTGAAACAAGATATTTTAATTCATGAAGGTTTGGGGTTTTTAAATCGAAATGCTTCACATTTCACTGCTCTTCCCCTCATCCCACATTTTAACTGTCAAACAAAACAGAGTGGGCACAGAAAGTTTGCTCTACCTTACCCACTGCCACCATGAAGCAGCACATGCTGCCTTAACACAGTTTGGAAAGCGAGATATTCTATGGACAATCACTTAGATCACCAGCATACCACTGAACATACAACTTGTCAAGCTTCATGCCCTCTGGTCTTTGCTGTACATTCCTTAAATTTATGTTTCTGGCAATCAAGAAAGTGGAACCATTTCTTAAATTCTGTGCATAATTGAAGGGCTGCCATTAATGACTGCTAGAGAAGCTATCAGCTGAAAACATATTGCTTTTTACACCTCTGGAGTTGTCACAAGAAGAATGCTTTTCTCTGCACTGTACACTCAGTTACAAAATTGGCAGGTGGCATAAAGCTTGCTGCTGATACATTAACAGATTACTCTGGAAAAATTATTCCATGTCCCACTGCTTAAATGGCGCTTCTGTTACCTGGAGAGTTTTCCAACAGCTGAATATGCCATTGACAGCAGTTTTGAATCCTTGAATGATAAAACAATAAATAAAATTCAGCAAAACTGGAAATACATGAAGACATATCTTTTATATTAAACATTTAATTTAACTGCTGTCTCTAAAGTGCTCAAACAAGCTTTCATGGGCAAAGAATCCTGGAACATAAAATAATCGTATCCAAGAATAAAAGCATTACATAGGAACAAAGGGAGCATGCTTTTCCACAAGAAATGGAAAATTACAAATGGTGAAAAAATTTAAAACTCCCTTCTGGTCTCAGCTAATCGCATTTTATTTCAAGAGAGACAGCTAAGGAGATTCAGCAAGTATATGAAACTGTAGCAAAGGGACAGAAACCTTCCACTGGCCCTGAACAGCAGCTCTACACGAAGGAAGCTGTTTGCACAATGGTCCTGCAGATGACTAATGCAGCACATTTATATATGGGCTCACTTCCTCCTGAACACTCCTTTTTCACACCCTTCCCGATGGCAGGGGAGGCCCATGTGTTCAAACACCAACTCAGGCCAGAAGGTCACATCCAAGAGTTCAAATAAACCAGCAAGAGGATCAAACCTGCAGAAGAGGTGATCTGCAACATCAGCCCTTCATATGATACATGTAGAAGTATCATGGGGAATTTGCCTTCTGAAATGCCACTGGAAAGACCTCTTCAGGCCGGACTGGCATTTGCAGTTCTGTTTGTAACACCCTTCCCATAGCAATACCATCCCTGGACAGAGAGGATGGGAGGTATTACAAGCAGACCTATACAGCTGCTTATCACAATGGGGTATACGCCTGGAACTGAGGCCCCTGTGTGCTCCAGAGTGATGAGTAACTGCATAAGCTAGATGCTATTCTGGCCTCACTCATTAGACTACCAACACTATTATTTCCTGAGACGTTGCAAATAGTGTCCAAGCGTCTATCCATAGCTGTTAAACAAATAAAACCGTTCTCCTACATAGCCTTTTGAAGTATTTGCTTCTCTTCCAACATTTCTTAAAAACCATCCTTTGATAGCCATCTCAGGCAACTACAAAAAAGAGATTTATCAGTTTCCATCATAAAGGTATTTGACTTTTGCTTGTATTCATATGAAGATTTATAGCTCTATAGTAAAGAACCTTTTAGCTTACCTCTTTGTATTCATTGATCAGCTTTGTAAGTCCATTTAAAAGCATTGGGCCTAATGGCTTTATTTTACTTTCTGGACAACTGCAATTAAGAGACAACGACAAACAAAATATTATCTTTTGCATCCCATAAATGTATCTTCTCTCAGTATCATTTTTTCTCAACTTTGTTAAGCTGGGAAATTACATCTTAATGTGTGGAAGCACACACACACACGGAGATTTCAGGATTAAGGAAAAAGCCCTACTTTCTATGAGGTTTAGTACTCTTTCTTTGCCCTTAGTTCAGTTATGTATTTAGTAAACAGAGTGGCTTCTAGGCAAATAGATAAAAAACATTTTGCTCACTCTAAATTACTTACATGATACAAATATGATGCACAAACTGCAAGGACAGACTTCTCAGCTTTGCATTTGTGTTCGCACCAAAGAGTCCATCATAAACCACCTGGCCAAAAGGAATAAAGAGCAGATCAGACAGTGTCTGGCTTCACTTTCAAAGGTTTTCTAATTCCTTTTCTTCTTTAAACACTGTCATCAGCAACAATGCTTCCCTTCCCCAAGTACTGGAGGGACTGTATTATCAAGCTCATTAGGAAGAGCAGCTTTGGAACATAAGCATTACCTGAATGTTAGCTGGGAACGTTTCTGCAGCTTGCCTGGATCGCAGAAGATGAGGAACTATCTTTAATTTAACACGGGTGCTGACTGACTCTCGTTTCATTTCTGGTTTCAGAACAGATCCCTGTCAGAAACAGAGTTGAAATAATACAGTGCATCTTTAAACAGCAGTACTGTTAAGTTAGCAAAATTACCTTGTACTACATATCAGAACACACTGGGACAGAGAAAAAAATTATTCAATAGCAAAATGTTCAGTGCAAGCACAGATCAAAGGCAGTGATAGATTTAAGAAATATATATATGTCTTTAGGCAACTAAAAGTACAGCTTCAGAAATTAAGGAAGTATGCAACTCTGAAGGCAAATCCTACCTCCTTGGTTTTCAGTGGTATATCCCCAAGATACACTTTATACATTTTGTTGATGATAGCAGGATTGTTCCAGTCAATTAAACTAAAGAAAAAAACACATTGAACACCAACATGTTATGATTCTGACCTTTGATTACTTTTAAAAATGTTTTACCAGATTTCCCATCATATTCCAATTTTTCCCAGACTTTTAATAGATCTAGCTTGACTTCTAATCACTCTGCCCACATCCACATAACATAAAATCACGAAGAACGTGAAGTGATTACAAATTTCACCTACAAATTCTGACAATATAATTCCAAGTAATTTGTGAGAAACCTACATGCTCCCCTCTCTCTCACTGAAACAAGACATATAAACCATGGTAGCCTACCCACTGAATACAGAATGGTCATCTGTTAACAAATTTCTCCACATTCTTCAACCTCGATCCTATGACATTTCAATAGAGAAGAGGGTAATTTTTAATTCTAGGACATGTCAGCCCGGTCCCTCAGACAAATCTATCTGCCCATGATAACCATCTAGCTGTTGATGAGACTGTTTGGAACACACATAACCAAAAAGACCCCACAGAAAACAAAAAGTTAAGCATCCATGCTTCAAAAAAGTGGAGGAGACAGAACCATCTCTTTCTTTCAGTAAAGCAACTGGTTTCCTAACAAGTAAGCTGTGAAGTAGCATATATTTCTCAAAAAGACATTTAACATTGCATATTAACATGCATTTTGTCCACACACATATTTTTCTCTCCAGGCAAAGAATACCAACATAAAGGGAAAGATGAGACAAGCAGCAAAGGAGAGACTGCCTTCCTTAACCAGACTGTCGTCACTTACTAGATTCATCTCACCTTCCACGACTGAGGCACATGAATAGACTCGAATGGAGAAGGTTTCACATTACATGCTTGACTCCAAGTTAAATAGTCCTATACTTCTAGCAATACAGAAGCCACCTACATGTTTCAAAGGCAGGCCTCTGTCACTCCAAATCTCCTACATGAGCCAGCAAACCTCACATGATCAATGACTCAGCAAATAGTACCAACAGCAATTACTCTGGCCTCTTGATGGATTAAAGACAGAAGCATTGTCTTTAGATCATGAAAAGTGGACTGCAGATGAGCAAAAGCTTTAATAATGCAAAAAGCGGTGGCTGCCAATTTCCCAGACTATGGTCCACTTCACAATCACAGTCCCTTTATTCCCTTAATAAATTAAATCAAAGCATACTTTTCTGGGAAAGACAATATAGGTAAGTTGACCAGCTGTGAATCACTTACTAAGGCCTTATTGACCATCAATAACCCACAGAGGGCAATTTTGAAACCAAGGAGTAACAAAATGGCTCAAAAGCAATACCAAAGATGATTGAAAACAGACAGCTAAAGCTGTCAGCTCTGGAGCCAAGTTCCCAGCTGCAAGACTGAGCCACACCATTCCCAGGCCCGTGTGAATACATGGCAGCTTCGCAGGTACGTGGGAGACTGCAGCCTTCTTCCTTTCAGAGCACAGTCTCTCTGGAGCGCTATATTAATTGCAACTAGCTTTGTTACAAACACTAGCATCATCTTTTCCAAACAGCCAAACTTGTACCTTTGTTTGCTCTTTAGTTCAAGGTCTGCTGCAGTGGCAACACTGTGTCTTGTATCACTGGAGGCTACAACCAGGTGTATAACAGCTTCAAGTTCTGGCACTTGCTCAGCTTCAATGAACTTCACTATCCCCAGCTTACACTGTTCAACAGTGGGGAAAGTAAAGGCAGTGTTACTGACAAGAAAGCACGTTACAACAACCGTAGCAGTTCAGCTGTCTGAAATGATGGCTTCTACTTGCTGAGGAGAAGTTCACGTGCTCTCCACCTCTTTAGAAGCACCCTCCTCCTCCCTCCTGTCAAAGCAGTCACCTGCAGCAAAGTATCAGCATTACAATTAGGAATATTCTGCTACTTCTCTATTAAAAAGGGACGCTTCATCAACGTAAGAGAATTTTGCAATCTTAATATCCTTAGGAGGAAAATGCAAGAGTAGGCTGCAGTCGTGGTTGCTTCCTAACCAGCTCTGAGAAGTGCTGGCACCTCCCATCCCATCCCATCCCATCCCACCGTTGCAAAGTTCCATAAGGCATCATGTGAAGTCCCTCAATAAATTCCCTCAGAGCAACTAGAGACCTGGTCAGAATTAGTTAGGTATTTTCCCTCCAGCCTTCCATTCCTCTGTCTGCAGCTGTCCCTTTTACCACCCCCAGTTCACTGAGGACCAGCCCCGCAGCGGCAAGTACTTGTTCTAGCAGCTCTGGTGTCCATGGGCTATCTCCAATTATCCTTTTGGCTGCATAGAAGCTCATCCCCGGAGGCGGCTGAGGGATTCCAGGACCTCCCACACTACTCGATGAAGAGCCCTGGGCCGAGGGCGTATTTTGTCGACTCTGAGATTCACTCAATACGAACCTAAGCAGATGGGAAAGGAGTTCTGTTAGAGGCTTTATCAATCCACATTGCCAGCTGAATTAGATGTTGGAATGGAGGAATAAACATAACCTGTCCAACTTCATGTATTCTTCTTTAATTAATCCCATGACTCTGACATAAGACAGATTTATACTCAGTTGAGACACAGCTACCAGTTTTCCCAGCATATTCTACAAGAGCCATAACAATCTCATTATAACTGTTTGAAAACAAACCTCAGCTAGGAAAGGGAAGGGTCCACTGGCATTTCTGCAGAGTTTTCTCAGGTTACGAACCAGAAAGAATGATCTTTTTCCTATTACACATCAATACTCAGACTGTACTACATTTGAGAAACTTGTGCTAAAAGCTTTAAGAACATTTGTATGATTTCTGTGAAACGTGCAAAGCTAACAAGGGAAATAATGGAGCATATGCAACACAATGAAGTGGCAGGAAACAATCCTTGATATAAAAAAACAAATAAGATAATGTCTTGGAAAATAGCAGTTTTAGTGCTGGGCACAGAAGGAAAGAAAAAAAAAAAAGGTTACATTTACAGATCTTAGTCTTTCGAGAGACTGGCTAGTCTCCTGCCCTGT
The DNA here is from genome assembly GCA_013401275.1 of Pandion haliaetus. NCBI lineage: Eukaryota > Metazoa > Chordata > Aves > Accipitriformes > Pandionidae > Pandion > Pandion haliaetus. The sequence continues at coordinate 10,388 of VYZV01038584.1, read as the reverse complement.
GCACATCTCCATTCTCTCACAAAAGCCACTCCACCTCTCCCTGTACCCTTGGAAGCTGGTCAACACATAAAGGCATCAAAATTGTAGCCCAGAAACCAACAAGAATTATTTTGCTCCAGACAGCCATGTGACTTATGACCTTGGAGGAATGAGCCTTAAAACTCAACTGCAGGAAGATGAGCACACATTTTGATCTGGCTTCTATTTTAAAGGTTTGGTTATTTAACAGATAGCTCACACGCCTCATAGCTTTATTTTGATCCCAAAAGAGGTCAAGGACAGAATAGCATAACACCTAATTAAGTAGAAAAAAGATGTTTTGTTAAATAAGGAAGATGGTGTACCCCATTCTTAAAATTAGGACCCTGCTTTGTATCTTACTGAAACATGTAACTGGCTTCATTCAAGCTACGAAATAACAGCGTATTTTAAATGAGTTTCCAAGGGTGCAGTGTGTAATGTTTCACACATGAAGAACACATCAATAATAGAGAAGACTGGTATTAACCCTTACTTACCCATAAGGCATAAGAAGAACATCCAACATAAAGTCCAAAAGCAGCTGTACAGTCTTTGGTTTTTCAACAAGATTAAATGGAGAAGCTGCTGCTTTCAGTGGTTCAGCAGGGTATTTCATGTGAAAAAGGGTTGGTATTAGAAGATGCATTAGGCTGAAAAACAATTATATTTACTGCAACCATTTAAAAAAAACACACCTGTTTATTTTTAACATTCAAGAGAGAAACATCTAACAACAAACCTGGTCTTTAATAGCAAAAAAAATCTTAACAAAAGTTAAACTGATTCACAATCCAGTGCCTCTATTTGCCACCTCATGTACTTAAAAATGGAAGGCAGAAGATAAATTAGGATTTGTGATTAAAATAGAACACATATGTCTGTGTGCATGCACTCACACACATCTGGAGAAAGTCACTGCCTTTGTCCAGACTTTTAATGTTTCATAATTATACCACAAAACTGTCTAAAGCAGAAGTTGATTAACACTGTTCAGCTTCACCGAAGAGTGCACAGAGACAAATATATTGGTCATGTATCAGTATAGCCAGATTTCCCAAAGCTCTCTTCATTCATGTACTTGCTTTTTGGACAGGGCAAAACCATGGTCCCAGAGAAGACAATCAAGTATTTTCACACTTATCTCACGAATAGAAGTAAGATTTTACTGCAACATCTTTCAATAAGGTCATTTTTAGACTACCTTTACGCTCACAGTAATGCAGAGTGAATTAAGATAAGATTTTAATGCCATTTTCCAGTGCCAGCATGGTGGAAACCCATATCAATGTAAATAAGAAGCAAATCCATAATTAACAGTCTTCTAGAAGTTCTTAGTACACAGCAGTTCCCAACTTCAGTCTTTTCTTTATTACAACTTAGTGTTTCAAGTGAGTAGGAATTTTGGTTATCTCACAATTTAGAGTGGCCAATCCGAGACATTTAATGCTGTTCCTGTTGCTGGAGAGAGGATATTTACTGAAGGTCTGGCCTTAAGCTGGAAGCCAGAATTTGATGAAGATGGAAGGGAATATGGACAAGCATATCCATCACAACACAGGCCTCTTATCATACAGGGAGTCTGCTGCAGCAGATCCTGTCTATTATTACATTAGACTATCTGAATTCTTTGTACCACCCAAACTACTGAATTGCTGATCCAAATTGTACAAACCAAGAACATCCTAAGCAATGAAGATCTCACCAAGGAAAAAAAATCTTAACAACTGATACAAATTATTTTACTAAAACAATACCAACAGAATTAACTCTAAGAATAAGTAGTTATACCTGTCTTGCTGTGGTTGAGGTTTCCCTTCCATTGCAGTGAGAAGAGTTGGAGCCAATTCACATTGTTTTTCCACAGGCAGACGGGGGTATCCCATCTTAACATAAATTATGGTAAAATTCTAAAGGAGTAGAAAAAGTACACAGTATTGCACCAGTGCAAAGTAAGTATCTGTTCTTTAAACTCTTCTTGTACGTTGTATTCTATAATTGGGTGTTGGAAAAAACATATGTTTTGGAAGACAGATTTCTTAATTCTCAGGCTCATTGGACTGACAGCTGTTAAAGGGGAGGCTCAGCAAGACCTACTTAAAAAGGGATTTCTGAGTAGGTCTTGCTGAGCCTCCACTTTAAAAGGAGGAAAACAGCAATGCAAAAAACCCTCTCTAGCTTCTCTTATTCTCTGCCAGTTTCACCAAAAGCAGCTTTACCTGAGCAACAGCTTCAAGGAAAGCAAATGTAATGAAAATGTGTTTCTAAATCATCATAACTAAAAGCTGCAAACACAATCCAAAGAGTCCAGTGACAGGACAGCAGAGCAATATTGCATACTGGACTATCTAACTGCTTTCATGTTGATCCAAATCCAGCCAAGAACTGTAGAGATAAGAGTTATATGTTCAATGACCCGGGTGAAAGAAGTGTTGAACTACATGCGAAGCATTACGCTTCTTTGTAGATGGCAGTTCTTAAAATTTTATGAAGCCTCATGACACAAAACAACATGTATTGCTCAGATATATGAATGAAAACATATTTTTGACATGTCCAGCCAAAAGCACAGTTTTCAAACAAGATAGTTCTTTTACTGCCCTACAGAACCCATGCACTCTAGAAGCCTTTGGGCGTTTGTAAAAGGTTAACTCTGGATAATCCCACTTGCTTAAATACAATCTGAAATTGCCTCTATGTTACTGCTGTTTAAAGTCTAAGTACTTCTCCATCAGTTTCTAAGATGCTATGTTTTCCATTTATGTGATATAGGACTGAATAGTCAAATGAGAAGGACAGAAAGTTTCCCTCTATTACTTTTTCATTATGGTCATTTGCAATAAATCTACCACAGTTGAAATGATAATTGTCCTCACAGTTTCACAAAAACATTTTAAAACTATTTTCACTTTCTAAACTACACTGAATGAAGCCATCTAGTAAAGTTTCCCAATCTATAACATTTTTTTCATATTTTCTTTCTCAGCTAAGGTCCTGACCCTAAAAACACATACAAATACAGTTCTCATGTTCAGAGAAATACAGCTACTTTAAGTAAGACTCTGATCCTGCATAATGTTTTAAAATCCTGATGCTGCATGTATCAGGGTAAGGATTGGTAGCTGCTTGCAAAATGGAGCTTCTAACAATGAACAGACCCTCTATAATACAAGCAATGACAATTCATGCATTCATAAAATATCCAGAGTAATTATCAGTAATTTGAACAGGATCAATAGTGTAGCTGCTTTATGAAACTAACAGCACCCACACCAGACTACAAAGTTTAGTACAAAAAAGTCTCTTAAAACATCAACCTCATGACAATAATGTACTTGCTAGGAAAACTAACAGAGCTAAATACAGGAGCTTTAAAGAACATTCTGCTTGTTACAAGTAAATCAGCAATTATTCTTGGAAGAACAGACACTTACAGTGACAAAAGACACTGCAGAAGGATCTTGATACTGAACTAGCAATGTTTCTACTGGAAGCTGAATTTTTGGACGACTTTTGATGCGCTTATTCAGATGAACCAGCAGCTCCATGACCTAACAGGAAGAAAACAAAAAACTTGAAAGAACCACCATTATTTTACTACTTTGGACTGCACACATCACCCTCAGTCCACTAGGCAGGCCTATTATAAACACATCAGGTCTAAGCTTCCTGATTATTTAATCTCTAAGAAAACAGCAGACATCATTTATTGTACTACCTTGAAACCACCCTGACATGTCTCAAGTCACTGTTAAAACAAACACATAAAAAGTCCCAAACCATGCCACAACCGATAACCTCCATCAACAGAAACATCAGGAAGAAATGATTACTGAGGACGACCAGTTCTTTCTACACAGTTGCTACTATCCCTCAAAACTGAGCCTGGCTTGGAAATCTGCATTGCTACTCTATCTTGTGGCTGTAGGGTAACTCCAATTCACAACACAGAAAAAACAAACAACCAACAACAAAAAAACCCACCCATAATAAAGTTATCAAATAAGTGTATGAAATATATGTTTGGAGTGGAACAATGCAGAACTGAATTCCTTCAGGCGAGAGGAGAAGCCAACAGGAGCCCTGTGAATGTCAGGCGGGAGCAACGTGCAGCCCTGACCTGGGCAGGCAGAGCCCTGGCAGCAACACCAACAGGGCCAGGCAGCAGTTCTGGGGGATGGCCCTGGGCTCCGGTGGGCAGCCAGCTAAGCAGCGGCCAGCGTCTGTTGGAAAGAGAGAGGTGCAGAGCGGTCCTTTCTCATGATGAGGACTCTCTCAGGTAGTGGAACAGGTACCAGAGAGTTTGTGCAGTCTCTGTCCTCAAGAGGATTTTCAAGACCCATCTTGACAAAACCTTCAGCATCCTGGTCTGAACTTGTAATGGACTGTTTTAAGCAGGAGGTTGGTCTGGAGACCTTTTAAGGTCCTCTCCAAGCTGCATTATCCTATGATTCTACATTCCCATGAAGTAGTTTCTTAGCATAGCATCAGCAAAGTGTCATTTGTAAATCCACTAAATGAGATACTATAACTGAATGGAGAAACTTGAAAAACTACAATCATCACTCTGAAACAATAGGTTCCGAGAAATTACACTGAACATCGGCATCTTGCTCATAAACCCTACCAGATTCTCAAGCAAGGTGGTGTAAAAATCTAAGTGACATTACATGGAGTCAGCTCAGCTCCAGTAAAAACAGACAGAGCCAGACCTAGATGCATGTTGACTTCAAGCAATTCAAGTCAAAAAGCCAGGGGGGGAATGCTGTCCTGTGCTTTTGATGTCTGGATACCTTGGTCATAGTATGGTAAAAAAGCACCTAAATTGCTGTCACTGAAGTTTGTCATGGAAACTGCAGAACTGCAGCTTCCTGAGCTGCATATGAGCTAAGACATCATCTCTGCCTCCACTCCATGACTAGGTATCAAACAAAATAGTGTCCAGATATAATCCAGAGAAACTGCATAGCTGGCAACAAGCATGCGATTGAGACCAGAGATAAGCTGAGAAACTAAGTAATGCTGACAGCTATCAAATTTTGCTGCTGCAAAATTATTCCAACAGCAGTCACAAATTCCTATTATTTTAGAGAGGAAAAAGCTGTACGGACACACTTTTTTGTGAAGGAAGAGAAACATACAACTACAACAGAGTTTGAGGAACCTGTTCAAATTACCCATGGTGGCTGGTGAAAAAAGATGTGGCTGGATTTGGGTATGTGCAAGGGTTTAGCTCATATCCTGCTTCTCTAATCATTAATATCAAAACAGTGCACTAAGGATGTCATCCAGCAGTACTCATGTGACCTGAATCAGGCAAATGTCTGCACTACCGAGTATGACTGCGTCTTATGTTTTTCCCGGCTTCACATGGGCTGCATAAAGTGACAACAGTATGCAGTCTGGCACAAATGCTGCCAGTGTATCGATGCTTCTTGGAGCACATCTGAACCAGCAGAGCAAATTTACCCTGGATTTGTTCTTTGTGTGACACTACTAGGGTAACTGATTTGGTAGAAGATATCCTAGAGTCGAATTTAACTCATCTGTCAAACCATGGCCTGAAGAGGGATTACCTTTTCAGAGTAATGGATTGAGAAGGTACAGGCATTGCAAACTTACCCACATAGCTAGACTACACCCTAGATCTGAGTATGTATGCAGACAATGAGTTCAAATTACTGAATGTTGCAGTAGCAGTGACCTGACAGTCACAAAATTAAGGGCAGGGATAAGACCAACAAAGCAGTACGTTAAGGCAGCAGGAGGAAAAATGGAATTTTAATTTCCCCTTTCCATTCTAGCAGTACAAGCTTGAGGAGAAAGTTAAGTCTGGGGAGTCAAAGTAGGGTGTAGTCAATCCACCTGCTGTACGCTGTGCGTCTGAAGTTGGGTGAAAGGAAGGCCTTGAACAACTGTATTGATCTACACTTCAGCAGCATGCCTGCAACACACAGGTGTTCTCTTTTGCTCGTATACCTATACTATCAAAAGCTACCCTGTCAATTCAATTAAAATGGTGTAAGTTTTCAAACCACAATTAACTATGTTGGCACACTTGGGTTTTTTGTTGTCATTCTGTTTGGGCTTTTTTTAGCCACTGCAATAATTGTGGGAGAGAGACATGACATGGGATGGCACAGTTTTGTCACTGCCTATAGGCAGTCACTGGGTGAATAAAGAGTTTGTCCTTTTCTTTCCATTCTATTTCACCTACTTTATTAGCCTTTATTAGATTAGCTTTCCAATCACCTGAGTGCTCACGTAAAAAAAGCATACGCTTCTGTTTTACTGACATTGCCTTAACATAATTTTGAGGCTGGAGTTGTACAACAGGCACATTCTTTGTTGTCCACCAGGCAAAATTAGCACTGGAAAGCTAGGTATTTGTGTTTACCAGTCATTAGCATTGGAAAATGCATCAGACTTCTTAAGACATTCTCCCACCACATTAACAACAAAGTAAGAGCAAGTAGAGGATTGAAAAGCTGAGTTCTGATGTAACAGAAAAAAGCAATGTGCATGTTGAACAGATTTACCTGCAGGTTATACACTCCAGAATAAATGTTCACTGATGTTCATTAGAATAAAAAACTGACAGTCTTCCCCCCCCTTCTGTCTCACTGAAAAATTATTTTGCTATGTAAAAAATACCAAACAAACAAATCAACACACACAGAGCCTTCTTGTTATACTTTAAATTTATTATGAAAACAGAATACTCCTTAGTATTCAGTCAACTTCCCTTCAGGGATATGGCAAGAGCAGAATTCAGGGTAATTTCGTTGTCTGCAATGAACTTGACAAATACCAAGAAGTACAGGGAAGTGCTGTAACTGCTTATAATATTATCATCATCTTGTATAGATAGAAATCTATAGTTTAAACACATAGAAGGAAGAAGAAACAAGTTTTATTTCATTGCTCATTCTAACACAAAAACTACAATATACCATAAGAATGCTGTGTGATTTTGAGAGGCCTCTTAAAATTTAATTTTCAAAGGAGTAGTCCTCCCCCTTCCCTGAAGGTCACAACACTCCAAAAAAACAGACAACACATCCCAGTTTATGGAAAAAATATCATATAAAAACACCCTAAGAAATTTCACTAGCTGGTTGGATGCCTTTCTTCACAGCTTCAAGTGCACATGATAAGCAGGGCTTAGGAAGAACCCTCCATCTGAGTTGGAGTATCTGTCCTTCAGCACAGTGGAACGGCTTCACATCTATAGATCCACTTTCATGTAATCGCTACCAGCACCACGTTTTGTGCAGAACTTTTAGAAAAATCTGTGTTTTGGTTACTTGCAGGTTCTGAAATCTATTCATAAATCCAGTGAAGGCATGATCATTTCCCTATTTCTACAAGACAAAGAGGGGATTATAAAAAGCTTCTTTTCCACCACCACCCCCAACAGTCCGTCTGCACTCTGCTCAGAAAGGTTCTAGTCCACCTCTATCACCAGGCAGTTGCTTCTGATGAACAGCTGCAGAGACAACAATTCACCCTTTGCTTTCTGATCCAGCTGCTCAAATCTCTTCTATTCAGCTGCTGCTGCCCCATTTGCCTCTTCTGGCCACATCCTCCTGGCAGAACAGGAGACACAGGAGGTGTTCCTCTGCCCAAATCCAGACCCGGTCAGATCTCTTCTGCCATTAACAGTAAGTTCAGTGATCCCCTCATGCAATTGCACAACTGTTGTTGCACAAGACTTGTGCAAGAACACAGCCCTGGGAAAAAAAACCTGCTAGAAAACAGAGTTCAGCTCCCTGCTACAGAAGGCAGCTACATCCCTGAATTCCTTCACCTTCATATTAAATTCCATCTTCAACACTGTTCGGTCCTTGCCTTGCCACAGGAATAGTGGGAATGACCAGTACATGGTGCCTGGGAACTGGGGAGGCTGCCGCAGCTCCACACCCCGACGTCCAACCAGGAAAGGCACACATTCACCAGTGGGCTTCATCCCTAGAGACCCATGCTTGCTCCTCCCCAAATCACCTATGTCCATCCCTTTTCCTGCCTTTGCTTCCTCCACTAAACATCCCATTAGAAGGCTTGTGCAATCCCCAAATGCTCTTCCCCTGCAGCCCACTGTGTCCACTACCCCCAGGTAGCACACTCTCAGTCAAAAAGGTGTTCTGGCACTGATTCACCTTGACGAGTTTCATGCCCGGACAGTGGGGCTAAGGGTCTCCTGAGACAGCCCTGGGGGGACCTGGACAGGGTGCCCCTTCCTCCGAGTCCTTTACTCAAGTTCCTGCCTGCCACTGTGCTTCTGTGTTCCCCTGGGCTTGTGCAGATGGGCCTTCGATGGGCTGACAGCTCATATGATGGGCCTGGGAGTAGCTGGGGCAGGGCATTACACAGATTTCTGCACTTGCTAGTGGGTCTCTGTGCTCCTTTGTGGGTGTGCAGATGAGCTGTTATCCTATAACCTGACACAGGGAACTGAATTCCCTGGGTACATATTAAATCCCACTCCAAAACTACTTGGTCCTTGCTCCTATGCCTGCACCAGCAAGGACCAAACAGTTTTGGAGGTGGAATTTATATGTACCTGAATGAATTCTGTGATAAAGCTTACTTCTGTACCAGGGAACTGAATTCCTTCAGGCATGTATCAAATTCTATCTTCAAAATTGTTTGGTCCTTGCTCCTATTCCTGTTATCAGACAAGCAAATTACACCAATGAGTATGTCTTCATGGTCTTTCACACATAGAAGCAAGCTTGCTCCACATGTGCTGTAAGTCAGTTGGATGCACAATAGACCCTAACCTGGAAGCCACGACAACTGCCTCTATGGCTGAAGTCTTGGTGTCAGGCTAACTCATCCATCACTAGCTGGCCTCAAGTGGAAACAAATGCAGCCTCCACACAGCTGCAAAAGCCACACACCCGCAAAGGACCTTGCTCATACAAGCAATGACTGCTTTCTTTAAGCCCTAACAGTTCTAGTAAACCCATCTATCAGGCTCACAGAGAACATCCAAGTATAGCAAATCATAATACATCAGGGGCATTTTCTTCTCCCTGATCAGGACAGCATACCATTACAGTAAATTGCACCCTTACCTTTTTACGAACACCTTCCTGTGTGCTGGACAGCTTGAGGAGAACTGGGGGTAGGAATTTGGAAATAATGTTCTGTAACTGTTCATCTGTTTCTGCATGGCCAAGACGCAAGAACACACGTTCAAGTTGATCTGCAGGTAAAGAACAAAAATAAAAAGGAAAAAAGAGAAACTGGTTGAAACTCAAAATTGCTGTAGCAAGAAAACAACTTTTTCTGAATATGCCTTAATGGGCTTGTAAGAAATGCTGCACGCAATTTTTAAAGCCCTTCCATCTCAACAGCACTCAGCACAGATCCATCAAGGCAGAAGCCAGCCTGATATCTTCCAGTACAATCCTCCACAATTACGTGGAGACCACTCCTATCAAAGACAGAGGTAATTAAGATTTCCTTTGCTTCATGCTGTGTTTCAAATAGAGGCTAGAACATGTCCAAAGGTGAAATGGAAGGTTAGGATCTCCAAGCCATTCCCTGTCCTTTCTGCTTTGACAGCAAAGGTGTGCGGCTTTGGGACTCCTAACTTTTGAAAAAAATGCTTGCTGTGATCTGCGTTCAGACCATGATGTTCTGTATCTCCACTAGTTAATCAGAGGGAAAAAAGATCTGGCCAATTCTTGCTATTATTCTTGTTAAACCTAGAGTTCTGGTCATGCACAGGGACCCCATTGTTTTAGGAGTTGTGTCAACAGAACAAAAACACCAAGCACATACAACAGAACCTGAGACCAATTACAGTTAGTATCACAGAAAGCAAAGCACAAGTTATAAGCTTGCGGCAAGCCACACCATGGCAGTTGCATACAAATAAACAGGCTTGCACACCTGAAAGACCAAGAAACAAGCTACAAAGCAAAAAACAAGTTCTCTGAAAGCTTGAGACTACTATTCCTGGGTAAATTTGATACTCATGGGAGAATTTATAGTACATCTTGACAAAGGCTAACCTGTTCTGCCCACGACTTTCTGTTAAACCACCTAGGTCTTCCAGAAAATCTTTAAAAGCTGTACAAATGTGGACTGAAGCAGTTACTGATTTGTTACAATTTGTCCATCCTTTTTGCAAAAGACAGCATTACCATTAACAGGAATAAGACTGCAAGCATGAAACGCAGGACATACTGCTGTAACTTAAAACACAAAGCTCCCATCAATCACTCTAGGAAGCTACTGGAGTGTTGTAGCAAATTGACTTTCCTCTAGCCAGCAGGTCTCCTCCCCAAACCCAGGAAGGAACACACAAAAAAAATTTTTTTAACATCAGCACCCATAGCCAAGGTTTGGGTAGATGC
>VYZV01038578.1:1236-13837 GCA_013401275.1 Pandion haliaetus | reverse complement strand
TCCAGATTTCCAAGGATATAGAGGCATGCGTAGAGCAGAATAATAGAAAGGAAGTCAGCTGGATCTTCAGAAATTCTCTTTTTGACTTATCTTCATTTATGGGCACATAAAAGCTTTCAAAACCATCTAGAAGTGTCCAGATCACTTTTAAAAGGAGGCTCCCCGTCAGCTAAGCAGCACTGAAAATCTTATTCAAAGTGACTACTCCAAGTGTACACAGAAAGCATCTAATGATGGTATTTGGGTACTGTCCTATCTGTAGGAGAGGTCAAACTGAGCTGAACAGAACTGTTTATGTTATTAAATTTAACAGCAATAAAAATACTTCACTAAATGGGGAGCTTATTGCCAGAATTTTGTCCAGAACCTTGAATACCGATACTGTGTTTTTTCAGACTCCCATGCTTTAGATAAAGCCAGCATAAAATGTAGATAAATATAGGCAAACAGATGTAAATAACCTGTCCAAGTATTTTCTGAAAGTACCTTTGTGCAGTATGCCAGAATCAGCTCCCGAGCACGTGTTTTATAACAGATAAGATACCTCATAAATTTAAGTTAACTAATGTCAGCAACTAGGATGAAAATTCTGCAGGGCAGGTTATCTGCCTATCATACTTTTACAGCACCTACTGTCAGACACTAGGTACTGGAGTAGCTAAAATTTGGGACAGATAGCAGTTTTTATGCTCCTACAGTAGTTTTGCCTCATGAAGATCCTTACATGTCCTCATGATATTCAGTGAAGTTCATCTATTTCAAGCCAGTGCAATATCAAGTACTCAGTCACTGATACCAATTAAATCTCTACTTAAAACCAACTCTTTCCACTCATTTTCCATTCTTCTTGCTCTTTCTTTCATTACTTCACTTACTTACAAACAGAAAATAAACTTCTCGTTATTGAACCAAACTCTTGGAAGCACAGTGACATTGCAGCAGTATCTGCGAATGATTTAAAAACATACTTAATATATTTTACTGTGCATAATGCCATGGAGCCTTGACATTTAGATATTAGTATAATGCAAATAATAAACAAAAAAACAGAACTGTGATTAAAATTGAAACACCAAACAGTGCATTATACAAATGTAAAAAGAAAAGGTGGTTTAGGTAGTAAACAAGGACACAGGAAAATCCATCAGGAGTCAAAGATAAGTATACTTAAAGCCATAAAATTACCTTGTGTCAAAACTAATTGAGGGAAGCAGCTTGTCACTAATGCAATTGTGCTTTAATAATCGAGATGGCATCTACATGAGCCTGTGAGAAAGGCAGCTCTAAAAGACATAAATGAAAACTCTTCAAGAGATTGGGTTTATTCTCTCAGCTATTTGTGTTGTGCATCAAGCTGAAATAATTGGACGCATCGTTTCAAAACATACAGTTTCTGCTTGAGTGGGTAAGAGGACCCTCCTGTAGTTCAGGGTAACCCACAGTCTGTTCTGAGGACCTTCAAAATTCACCAGGTGGTCCCCTGAGAAACAACCCATGTCATCTCATCTCCTAGCTCTTTTCTACTCCAGATTTATACAGTCTGTCAAGTCTGTCAATGTAAAAGCCATTTAGATGTTGTCTTGTTTTGCATTTCTTACTCTAAAATGTTCCAGAAATGAATCCACTATCTCTGAATAGAGAATCAGTCGAAGAACTGGCAAGGACTTAATTTCAACTTTTATTAAGGGCTTATCAAGTAAAAAGAACTGGAACAAAGAAGAATAAAATATTTTATTTCCCCGCCCTCCACCTAGTCTGAATGACAGTCCTTTTGAGGTCAGTATTGCTTAAGCTTGTAAAATTAAAGCGCTACGAATCACAATCAGATAACTGTCAGGCGCCCTATTAAATTTCATTCAATTCCATACAAAATCTTAGGGGACCATTGCTATCTTCCAATTTAGACAAAGATTAAATAAAAGATGATCAAAGATTTATAGAATTCTAAAGTGATACTAAACACAATGTGTTATGCCTGGAAATCTTTCTCTGGTACAATGGAGTTAGAAGTGGTCTGCTTTAATGGTTTTATTTAAGCACCACTTTTCATTGGATGAAAAAATCAGCAGTTTACAACCACCTCACCTAATTAAAATCTCATAATTCACAGTCTAAATCAAGTTTACACTAACGCTAGGATTCGTATCATTTTCCAGATAGAATAAAAATCAATAAGAACCTCAACAAAAGAGGCAACACTACTTTTTTTTTAATTCAGAAGAAAGCCAAAACTTCACTTTTGTTGCATTTCCAGGCTAGCAATTTTCAGCCTATCTGCCATGAAAGAAATGTACAGGTAAGCTAAGAAATTCTACTAAGTGCAGGTAGTAGATGTAGTTATTAGAGCGTCTGTTTTCACCAGTATAATATAGCTGGGTTCTATCCATCTATGGTGAACTATGACATGCAATCATTACCCCAATATATTAAAAACATTAACAGGACATACAGGGAAGAGAAAGAAGCAATGAGAAGAGAAATGTGCATTAACATACAGAAGTTGCTTCATATTTTATTTTGCAGCATATTTTCTGCTCCTGAAGAAAGAATGAAATAGGAAGAGTCACAAGCAGAGAAGAGTCTGCCTTACACATTTAGATACAAAGCTCTTAAAATTATGTTTATTTGTTTTCAAGGCAACCAGGTTCATTATAAACTGAGTGCTTTTTAAAGCATTCAAGTGTTCATCTACAGCAGAAATCATACTTCTGTAAGAAAGATTTCAGCCTAAGGCTTAGCAAGAAGTTTATGACTCTGAACATAAATTCAGAATTCTTCTGTGGTAGAAACTCTTGAGAGTCAACATACAATTATAGCTGACATACTGAATTCTGGAAAGTTTGTAATTGTATGTAACTCAGAGAAAATTTTCACTGTTCTGTATATTTGATCTACTTTCTTCTACTGAGGCTCTTTGTAACCTTATCTGAATACTGACGGAACTCTTTGTTAGTGAGGTGATGCTGACTGCTTCACTACTGGTGACTAAATGTACCCTAGAAATGTGGATCTGTATTTATAGCAAAATCAAATCTAGGACAAAGATGCAAAACTCAGATCCGCCCATACCTTCTAGACATTGATGCAGCCTCACTGACCTCAGACAGATGTGAAAGCAAAGGCAAAATTTGCAGAACGAATGCCAAACAACAGCACTTGTGACTCCTACAAGTTGTGATATTTCAAAATCACTTTCAGATCCCAAAAGGAATATAAAGCAAGATATCAACTGAGCCATCCTCCTGTGTATTGGGTTTGCGTGGCAAGGTTCTGGTAGCAGGGGGGTTTGCAGAGGTGGCTTCTGATGAGAAGCTGCTAGAAGCTTCCCCTTTGTCGGACAGAGCCAATGCTAGCTGGCTCTAAGATGGACCCGACGCCGGCCAAGGCCGAGCCAATCAGCCATAGTGGTAGCACCTCTGGGATAACATATTTAAGAAGGGAAAAAAGTTATGAGGCTCAGAAACGGCAGCCGGAGAGACGAGTGAGAACATGTAAGAGAAACAACCCTGCAGACCCCAAGGTCAGTGAAGAAGGAGGGGGAGGAGATGCTCCAGGCACCAGAGCAGAGATTCCCCCGCAGCCCGTGGGAAGACCATGGTGAGGCAGGCTGTCCCCCTGCAGCCCATGGAGGTCCACGGTGGAGCAGATATCCACCTGCAGCCCGGGGACGACCCCACGCCAGAGCAGGTGGGTGCCTGAAGCAGGCTGTGACCCTGTGGGAGGCCCGTGCTGGAGCAGGCTCCTGGCAGGACCTGTGAATCTGTGGAGAGAGGAGCCCACTCTGGAGCAGGTTTTCTGGCAGGACTTGTGACCCCACGGGGGACCCACACTGGAGCAGTTTGCTGCTGAAGGACTGCAGCCCGTGGAAGGGACCCTGCTGGAGCAGTCTGTTAAGAACTGCAGCCTGTGGGAAGGACCCACGTTGGAGAAGTTCGTGGAGGACTGTCTCCTGTGGGAGGGACCCCATGCTGGAGCAGGGGGAAGAGCGTTATGAGTCCTGCCCCTGAGGAGGGTGAAGCGGCAGAAACAACGTGTGATGAACTGATCGTAACCCCCATTCCCCATCCCCCTGTGCTGCTGGGGGGTAGGTAGAGAATCTGGGAGTGAAGCTGTGCCCGGGAAGAAGGGAGGGGTAGAGGGAAGGTGTTTTGAGATTTCAGTTTTATTTCTCATTACCCTACTCTGGTTGATTGGCAATAAATTAAGTTAATTTTCCCCAAGTCAAGTCTGTTTTGCCCGTGACGGTAATTGGTTAAGTGATCTCTCCCTGTCCTTATCTCGACCCGGGAGCCCTTTATTATATTGTCTCTCCCCTGTCCAGCTGAAGGGGGGAGTGATAGAATGGCTTTGGTGGGCACCTGGTGTCCAGCCAGGGTCAACCCACCACATTCTGTTAGCAGTCCATGTAGTTTTCCATATTTCTAAATACACTTGGCACAAAATCATAAGGAATACTGTTGATGACTGTGTTTATATATTTTAGTGTTTGTATATATCTTTTATATATATATAAAAGGTTATTCTGTTATCTATACATGAAAAACCTAAACCAGGCTCCTGTGAAGGCAATTCATAAATGTCCGCCACAAGGAAAAAGACAAGAAAGTCCTTTACAATAAGCATGTTTAATTTTTATTAACAGGTTCAAACTGAGAACCTTTCACCTCTACTCAGTAACATCACAGGTAATTAAGCCAATAGCCTTTTGTCATGCACTTAAAAAAGGAAGATGTGAAGTAAACTGAAACATAACAAGAATCATTGCCTGCTGATCACAACTTCCATGTTGGTGTGACTAATTCCGTTTGATACTACTTGAAAGATATGATTTAGGATGAACACTGAAGTGTCAAGGAAGCTAGCTGTATAGAGAGATGGATTAAACAGCAGTTAACAGGATTTCTTGTGTATCATTTCAAATAATCATTTTGGTCCTTTTTTTAGAATTAGCAGAGATCAAGATTCAAGGTCAGTAGATTAAAAAATAAGAATAGCAAAATGAAGTGAAAACACATTGTATGCCACTCATTTATCTGCAGAAGATTTTCTTTCATTTCTTCCCTTAATGCAAGATCGTCTCACTAACGTTAAGCATGTGAATTCTAAGTACTTTTGGAACATGTTAATTTCCAACTGTCAATGCCACAGAAACCTCTCTGCCAGCTCCTCTGATGGGACTCGTGTCTGAGGAAGGAGCTCCATCTGAATTCAGCACACTATGATGGTTTAATATTCCTTTTTTGGAACATCTCCAAGGAAACAGAGATGAATAGAAATGAGACAAAAATTGGGAAACCCCATCTTCCAACTTCTGTTCCTAAGAGGCATCTTACAAGCCAGAAGAAAAACAAATACAAAAACCAAACTCTCAGAAAAATCAGGAGCTACATATGGTGGGAATTCGGGTTAAAAATGCACGACATGATTTTCCTCCTTCTGGGAAATGAGGGGTGAATTTCTGTTATCTGGGCCTGACACAGGCAGTGCTTTTTTCTCATCATCCACTTCTGTCTGTGGAAAAGAATAAGAAGAGAAGACTCCTAAATTTTACTTTCTACTGTCTCTTGGCCTCAGGCAGTATGAGGCCTATTACTGCCTGTATTGGGTTTGCGTGGCAAGGTTCTGGTAGCAGGGGGGTTTGCAGAGGTGGCTTCTGATGAGAAGCTGCTAGAAGCTTCCCCTTTGTCTGACAGAGCCAATGCTAGCTGGCTCTAAGACGGACCCGACGCCGGCCAAGGCCGAGCCAATCAGCCATAGTGGTAGCACCTCTGGGATAACATATTTAAGAAGGGAAAAAAGTTATGAGGCTCAGAAACGGCAGCCGGAGAGACGAGTGAGAACATGTAAGAGAAACAACCCTGCAGACCCCAAGGTCAGTGAAGAAGGAGGGGGAGGAGATGCTCCAGGCACCAGAGCAGAGATTCCCCCGCAGCCCGTGGGAAGACCATGGTGAGGCAGGCTGTCCCCCTGCAGCCCATGGAGGTCCACGGTGGAGCAGATATCCACCTGCAGCCCGGGGACGACCCCACGCCAGAGCAGGTGGGTGCCGAAGGAAGCTGTGACCCCGTGGGAGGCCCGTGCTGGAGCAGGCTCCTGGCAGGACCTGCGAATCTGTGGAGAGAGGAGCCCACTCTGGAGCAGGTTTTCTGGCAGGACTTGTGACCCCACGGGGGACCCACACTGGAGCAGTTTGCTGCTGAAGGACTGCAGCCCGTGGAAGGGACCCTGCTGGAGCAGTCTGTTAAGAACTGCAGCCTGTGGGAAGGACCCACGTTGGAGAAGTTCGTGGAGGACTGTCTCCTGTGGGAGGGACCCCATGCTGGAGCAGGGGGAAGAGCGTTATGAGTCCTGCCCCTGAGGAGGGTGAAGCGGCAGAAACAACGTGTGATGAACTGATCGTAACCCCCATTCCCCATCCCCCTGTGCTGCTGGGGGGTAGGTAGAGAATCTGGGAGTGAAGCTGTGCCCGGGAAGAAGGGAGGGGTAGAGGGAAGGTGTTTAGAGATTTCAGTTTTATTTCTCATTACCCTACTCTGGTTGATTGGCAATGAATTAAGTTAATTTTCCCCAAGTCAAGTCTGTTTTGCCCGTGATGGTAATTGGTTAAGTGATCTCTCCCTGTCCTTATCTCGACCCGGGAGCCCTTTATTATATTGTCTCTCCCCTGTCCAGCTGAAGGGGGGAGTGATAGAATGGCTTTGGTGGGCACCTGGTGTCCAGCCAGGGTCAACCCATCACACTGCCCAAAACCAGGAAAAAGACATACAGAAATTGTCATTTATATTACAGAGAAGCATAACCTATCCTTTATCCAGCACTTGGTGGCCACAGAGAAATAATATACAGAGAAAAAGCCTGCTTCTCCTTTTCATCTGGCACCTTTTCCAAGCTAGCTTCCCCTCCTACACCTCAGTTTCACCCAACACATTCCTTGTATATTCTTTTATAACATACATATTTGGATAGGTAAGCTGGCAGAGGAAGGACCAGTGATACAATAGCAAAAGTAGGTGAATTCTACTTTGGCCTAATTCAGAGGCAATATTCAATGCATTTACTCTCAGCAATATCACTGGTCATGAACTCTTCTGTTCTCTTACTGTTATTAGTGCTGTTCCTTGCAAAGAAATGCCATTTTACCACATGATTTCCCAGTTCCTACCTCAGTTTCGGAATTGGCATTCAGCAAAACCACACCTTGAAACCTTTACCCATTTTTGAAGTTTAACCCTATTACACAGACCTTAATCTGAGTTTCTGGAACATTCAGATGGCAATGCTGGGAATCTACTGAAGAGGGCCAAATCAGTTTGAAAATAGGCTCTTGGTCTAATATACGGACAGGCAGGATTAATCACAGTTAAACAATAGGGGCCGAACTCTAATGGAGCAATCTTTCTTTGTTTCATCAACACTGCCCACTATTCGATGAGCAATTACCTTGAAATTAAGCCAATACAACCTACATGGAAAGCTTGGTATTAACTCTTTAGACAAATTAAAAGTCAGCACCCGACGAAATTACCTGTGCTCTCAACCTGTGCTTTTTCGCAGCTACTAAATTTCTGAGGTCATGTAAATAACTTCTATTTCTCTTCACTTTTGGAATATAAAAAAAGAAACATTTGGTATTTTTTAGGCTGATTTGGTATTTACAACTAAGAACTGACAGAAGAAAATCTGAAATGGAAATGAAAGTGCATAAACACCACACTCATGTCCATTAGGAAAATAAATTTAGTCCTGAAACCTTTACAGGTGCCCTGGTTTCGGCTGGGATAGACTTAATTTTCTTTCTAGTAGCTGGTAAAATGTTATGTTTTAGATTCAGTATGAGAAGAAGGTTGATAACACACTGATGTTTTCAGCTGTTGCTAAGTAATGTTTAGTCTAAAGTCAAGGATTTTCCAGCTTCTCATGCCCAGCCAGCAAGAAGGCTGGAGGGGCACAAGGAGTTGGGAGGGTACACAGCCAGGGCAGCTGACCCAAAGTGGTCAAAGGGGTATTCCAGACCATGTGACGACATGCCCAGTATATAAACCAGGGGAAGTCGGCCTGTGGGGGGATCGCTGCTCAGGAACTAACTGGGCATCAGTCAGTGAGTGGTAAGCAATTGCATTGTGCATCACTTGTTTTGTATATTCCAACTCTTCTGTTATTATTATTGTCATTTTATTATTGTTGTTATTATCATTATTATTTTCTTCCTTTTTCTGTCCTATTAAACTGTCTTTATCTCAACCCATGAGTTTTACTTTTTTTTTCTCCCCAATTCCCTCCCCCATCCCACTGGGTGGGTGAGGAAATATGTGAGCGCCTGCCTGGTGCTTAGTTGCTGGTTGNAAAAAGTCCAGACACATTTCTAAGTAATTTTTCACATATCAGGTAGAAGCTATGAATTACTTAAAATAATAGCGTAAGTATTAAAGTAGAAAGCCTTAGTTGGGCTTAAACATACTGACATTGCTTTCTTGCTTTCTTTTTGTTTGAAAGCTAAGTAGGATAACGAATTTGTTTATTTAATTATTTATAATTAATAAAACCAGTTGTAGAAACATACTTACTCTGTAAAATCAAAGTAGCCTCCTTTTTAAAGCACACTCTTCAATTTTCTACAAACCAGTCTGAGATCTGTGCAGGGGCCTGCTTTTCAGCAAATGCTGAGTATTAGACATGACTGAGCTATTTTATTTGTTTCTTATTTTTAAAAGATAACTTGGTATGATAGCTTAGCCATTATTTTCAAATTGAACTTCTATTCCCTGAATATTTTGCTTTATGCATATAATCTTGCATCAGCATTTCTGCCACTTGTGGCACTTTTTTTTAATCAAAGTCCTCCTTTCAACATGAAAATGAAACTTTTGAATCCCTATTGACAAACTAAGAGCTTATGCAAAACATAAAAAATTCCAAAGAACCAAAGTATGTTTTACAGAAAATGGCATCTATAAAGGACAAAGAAGCCAGTCTCTTGATAGCTAAAACATGTGACAAACCCATGGGCAGCTTCAAAGCTGCTATGATGATGCATCTGCCAAGCAGCCAGCTGCTCCTGCTAGACAATCTTCTTTGTGACTTGGCATCCAGGTCTTCTACTTGCCATTCAAAAGCAACAGAAAGAGTCACAGGATACAGGATGGTAGCTACCCCTTCATGTAGCATATAACATCTGTAAAAATCCCTGTGGAGATAGTGGGTGCTGTGGGAAGCAACACTTTCACTCTAAAATGCTGATGCAGTCATTTGCAGGGGGGAAATGCAAACTGAAAAACAAATTTATTGTAAGAGCTCCTTTGTCCTCCTCATAAAGTGTCTTGGGAGTCAGAAAAGCTCCTGTGGCATAAAGAAGTACTACTGTCATTATTCTGCAGACAACTAGGGTACCAAAGATTAGATGGTTCAGGAAAGGTCACAGAGGTCATCTGAGGGAGTGAGGATTCAAGTATGTCTCCCCAGAAACAAGCCTGACATGGTACTTAATAGATCATCCCTTCTTCCCTACAAAGGACAGATCATTTCCATATATAGCAAGAGGTTTGCCATAGAGCAGCCATCAGGAATGAAACCATTACAACTAAGTTAAATTATAGTTGCACAGAAGCTCATCTTAAAAGCATTTTGCAGTTTTAATGAAGGATCATGTATTTCCTAGATATTATATTTTACACCATTCTATACAATATTAAAGCAAATCCATAATTTACTATTACCTTCTGTAAGATGATTCCGAGAAGTTAGCCTCTTTCCTCAAACCTTAAAGATTTTAATAGTAAGAGTAGGCCTGATTTGATTGCTTCAGGCTTGTATATGAATTCTTATTTGTATGGGTTCCTTGGAAGTGAATGAATTGCTCTTCAATCCTCTGTAAACTTAAAAGCAGCAGGCAACATCATGATGGAAACATTTAGCATAGGTGCTACAGCATGGACAGGCAGATCTAAAAGCTCATAGAGCAGTGATTTCAAAGTCTCAGATTAATATCAAGCCAGGTTCATTCCCTGGGAGGAAGTGATGAGGTGAACAGAACACCACCTACTCCCTCTTGCAGCTGTTTCTATCCTAGCACTCACTTCATATACATTTACTGAGCTGGTTTCTGTGTCTAGAGGGCAGCCTGGTATCAGCTGCTTTGAAACCCTCATATATTCTATCATATCCAGGGATACGGCAAGATTTAAACAAGACAGACAATTAAAAGATAGCAAGAGCCATGCATTATGGATTAAAGTGCAGAGTGAAGAGTTCCAGAAATATTAACAACAAACCCATGTGAAGTATGGAGAATCATCACATTTAGTGATACTCTATGTTCTTTCAGCGGAAAATTGGAAACAAAATAGTAGTTAAAAACATCCAAGTTGTAGGAACAAAGTATATATTTATAATTCTTTATTAGGATTTTCTGAGAAGGCAGTGTGCTTATAATCACACATAGACAACGGAGGAGGTATGAAAGCTAATATTTGGTCTTAATATATTCTTCTTTATACTGCAGTAATTTGTAGAACAATAATCAAGGATCTTCAGCTTGTATAAAGCTCTAAAACTAAAGAAAACATGAGAAGAGAGCTGATGTTCAAAAATACACTGACTTGTTCATTGTCTTTGTTGTGTCACCTGCGGATTCCATCAAAAGATGAAGGCAAACTGAAAATTATTTGCCTTCTAAAGTATATGTACAGAAAATACTTCTTCTGATATATGACTGATTAAATATTGCAGCAGTCTCTGATAATTCTGAAGTACTGAGAATTCCATTGGAAAACAGAGACAAGACGTCATCTTGGAGGCCGACAGTCCTGACCAGTTGGGTTGTTCAGGTTGCTAGGTCCTCAAGTTAGCTACGTCCAGATGCCATTTAGAAGGTAAATCCTACTGAGCTGTCCTCTCAGTTGCTACAGCTACAACGAATCTCAAAGGAAGTTCCACTATGATAGAGATCTCCCTGATGTTGAATCCACCTTAGCTGTTACAGCAAGAAAGATGTGTTAGAGAAATGGGACACCTGGCATATTTCAAGCCTGCATGATCTAATTGCCATAAGATGCTTCCTTAGTAGACACTATTTGTTACATCTTTAGATAGTGCAGAGAGGATGCACAAACCCCTCTAAAACATTTACATTTCACAAAAGATGCTACAGTTTAAGACACAGTTCTGAAGCAAAACACCACAACTGAAGTATGAACTTCAGTATGAGAAGGGGCAACAGGTAAGACAACAGGCCAAATTAGGTAAAGAGGGATAGATCCCAAAACGGATCTCATTCTTGTATTATAGCGTTTTCTACTCTTTGGGAACTTTGCTGTAGGGTTTGAATGAAATGACACAGACAAGGTGCTGTGCATTTCAGCCATGGATAAGGATGCTGCAGTACTGAGGATGTCTGGTGAATCTATTCGTGTTCCAAGGCCTGAATTTATGGCAAGTTGTTAACATTCATTGAAATAATGAAGGGGAAGTAGTAATAAAAAAATGCTACGACTGAAACAAAAAAACTTCATGAAGGCCAACTAAGCCCCACCCTGGAAGTCACTCAGATTAAGTTACCCTCATTTTGGGGAGTAGCTACTTATTAAAAAATAAAACTTTATTATTACGACTATGCTAGTTTGTTGCTCTGTTTTGCAAATTTCTTGATCTCTTCTGACTTCCAGTTCTGAAATACACATCGTCAGGAACTAAAATGATTAAACTGTGTAATCTGTTTATACAGATCATATGCTGAAAAGTATCTTATTTCATATGTATCTACTGGAAAGTGATTCCAACAAAGCCACTAAACATAAAATGAGCTCTCAGATAAAGGAGGAGAATCCTTACTTTCTCCTGACACTTGCCTGCAGCCTCAACTCTCCATTGATAAAATGCCATATATAAATCTACCTATCTAATTATCTTTGGTGTTTAAATCATATCTATTATACTTCAAGAAATGCTGCAGCTCAACAGGACTGTGATATACATGTGTACAGGTTAATAAAAGAAATTTGCCCAAGACACTCCTTAGCCTCAGCCTCCTACTTCTCCATAATCTGCTTCCCAAGATCTTCCATCAGTATAATTAAATATGTCCATGTTATTTCACGGCACTAAGCCTGCTTACACCAGCTAAAGATCCGGTTCAATTTGTCTATGCCGCTACCTCACGTTTTATCCATCTTTCAGGATACGTGACAAATACAGATGTCCTGCATGAGAAAAAGCATGTACGATCCAATCCACCAACACTGTCAATATTGGCTACAGCTTACTAATTAACTTGCAAAAAGTGAATGAGCTAATTAGCAGGGCACACTAAATAGAGTATCATTAGTCAGTCAATCAATGTTGGTTTCCACTAAGTGAATGAGTAATTCCCACACGTTCTGGGTCACTGTCAACCTCTCACATTTTCCATTGGACTACCTTGTCCTCTCGCCAAATCTAAAACTGAAAATACTAACAACATGACCTGGTTCAACTTACTACTTCCACTCCCACAGACCACCAGTGGTTACATTCTGGGAAACACTGCAACAGCCTCAGTTGCTTCAGACTGGTTCCTGTTCCCTTCACTGAGAACAGCAAATGAGACCATAATTCTTCCAGGTCCCAA
>VYZV01038574.1:274847-288186 GCA_013401275.1 Pandion haliaetus | reverse complement strand
TGACTACATCTCCCGGCATGCCGCGGGAGGCGACGAGGCCCACGGGAAGTTCCGTGCCCCAGGACTACATCTCCCGGCATGCCGCGGGAAGCGACGAGGCCTACCGGACGCTCCGTGCCTGATGACTACGTCTCCCGGCATGCCGCGGGAGGCAACGAGGCCCGCGGGAAGTTCCGTGCCTGATGACTACATTTCCCGGCATGCTCTATGTTTTGGCTGCTTTTAATGACTCCAGCTTGCTAGGGAGGTGGCTGGCAGCATCTCGCCGGGAGGAGACCTGGCATCCACTGGGAGACAGATGGGAAAATGCTAGAAACACCAATGCTAAGGTACGCAGACTTCGCAGAAAAATGTTGCTGTGGCAGAGGTGGCAGGCCAGGGCTCAGCTGAGCTGCTCACAGCTGGGCTGCGGAGCAGTGTCACTCCACCGCACGGGAAGGGCTTCAGCACTGCTCCTTGTGAATTCAGTGGCAAGAATGATGCTCTGGTAGCGAATACTGAGACAACGTGTGCAGAACTGGCCATAGATTAGAAATAATTTGCCACTGTTTGATGTCAGTAATGAGTTTTATCAGTCATCAAATAGTAGCTTTCAAATGCAACAGCCGTTGCGGTCATATGGAACAAGTAACAACTTAATACCAATAAATGTTTATGTTCCTCACCTTAAATAAATGTGTTATTTCCTATTACATCATCAAACAATTGCATATTGCATAAGAAGAATAAATCTCAAAGTATAATGAAAGTAAGCAAATATAAACATATCACAAATCCATTGAAAACATAAAAAGCCACAATCACCCGGTACATCTTCTAAATGTATTTGCCAGCCCACCTCTTACAACTAAAGACTTGAGGATTATAATTAAATCCTAAATATCACTAGGAACTATCTGGAAGCTCCATTTTGTTTAGCTTGACATCAGTTTTGCTTTTCTCTTGAATGACTCTGAGGTGTGAAGACTTAGATATTGCTCTGGTATTACTGATAACTCTGTTTTCCCCTATAAAATTCATTGGCTAGCTAAGTATTTTTGGAAATTATTTAGTACTTTTAAGAGGAAAAAATGGATTTTTTCTGTTGTATGATATTTTTCATTGTATCAGTTTAGACATGTCCCAAAGCATACAGAACAGAAGTTAATGGGAATTAATGGACAAACTTAATCCTTTTCATGTTACTGTTGGTTTTTACACTGTATGTTCATGTTTACAGAAGCCAAATATAACCTATGAAGCAGCTGCATATTTATTTGCATAAGCAGATTATAAAATAAAGTGTGATTTTTTTTTTTTTTTTTAATTTTATTTTTATTTTTTTTTATATGGGGTTGTACCATTCCCAGCAGAGAAGGATCGAGATCTGTGCCTGGGATTGTTAGGTATCAGAGCAGTGCAGATACAGAATAATAAAAAATTTATCAGATCTTGGAGAATGCAGTGAGTGCAGGACAAGTCCAGCACTTCAGTGCTTGTTGACTATTTTGTATTCTTGGCTGCTTAAAAGAAAATTATCACCACTGATTTATGTCACCTTGTTCTGTTCATCTATATGCATCAAGTTTATGGTTATTGCTCCACCCTTAATGATATGATTTTAAAAAGAAAAAAAAGGAAAATTTACAACTAATAACTTCGCATTGCTATCTCCAGTGGGGAGACACTTGAGGAACTGCTCCAGGGTTTAGGAAAATTCTTCTCCCAAAAGTCTTTCAAACACTGCTACTGGAAGAGGGCTTCCCTGGGGTGCCCCATCACTGACAGCTCTCGCAGGGCTGCAAGTCTGGCTCCGAGGCTTCAGCTGAGGTCTGCAGGCCTGAGCATGTATGGTTAACTCCCTAATGCTATTTGTGGGGACCTTACTAAAACTGTCAGGGCTTTCAGTTAGATGTCTACTTGTTTTCAAGGGAATTTGTGAGGATTTAGCAGTGTCAGATCAGGTCACACATGCATAGGCATGCTGACTTTATGCAAGCAGTTAACACACTGAGTGCTTTAAAATTACATGGGTGGAAGGCTGTGTGAAAGTGCAAAGTAATTAATTTACATATTTATTTTGTCTAATATTTGTTAGGAGACTACCTGAGATAAAACACATTAGTCTTTATAATAGTTTTTAAATTAAAAAAATCTGCTTAACCAGAGAATCTCCACAAACACCTCAGAAGACAATGGGCAGCCTGTACCGCGCTTCCTTGTTTGCTCCTGCCGGCTCCCGAGCTGCTCTGGGCAAAGGTGTTTCTGCCTCACGGGGAGTAGGTTTGACTGCTTTGGCCACATTTACTGAGGAACTACTTCTTTGCCTGGAGAGGGGGAGGCTTCCCGTGGCTTTGGCCGAGTGGGGCTGCCCGGAAAGAGCTGCGGGAATGGGGGCTGTGGGTGAGAGCTGCTGTTCACTCACCAGTTCCCTGGCAATCCACAACAATGAGAAAGCAAACACTGAGAAGGTTCATGACAGAGCAAGTTTTAGTGTTCAGTTTCTCATCCAAAGTCAGCTACCAGCCTAGGCAGTGTTAACTTTTATAAACAAATTCTTACTTATGAAACATCATACATTAAGAATATACCCCCCTGCCTTCCTGAGATTTCAGTGCATTAAACTGATGAAGATGATCAACTTTGGTGGAGAGTTATTGGACTGTCTGTTTATTTTTAATGGGATAAAAGGTGACACTGTCAAGTTAGTCCCTCAGAGACCTCCTTATCAGTGTCAGGGTTAGAATATCTTTTCCTTGCTGATGATGTCAGGAGCTTTCCTCACAAAATCCAGTGCTTCATAATTCCTTACCCGCTGTGCAGTGGGTGTGGTGCCTAAAGCAAAGTATGTGTTTGGAGAGACTCTTGGCAAATGTAGCCTGTTTCCAGATCCCACCATGCTCAGTCTTCAGATTTTATTTCCTTCATTTGTATTTTGGAGAAAGCATGACCAGGACGTGGAGTCTCCACGCACCTGGTGCAAAATGTGATGCCAGTGCGACAGGCCACCAACAGCCTTTGTATTGCCCCTTACTACTGGGAGTAACCTTCATGCTGGCAGCTGATAACTTTTCAGCATTTGAACATTGTACTCTACGAATAGGAAAGTGATTTTTTTGGGTATGTGTTGTTTCCTAGCCAAACAACCCCCCCCCCCCAACAAACTTGCATATAGCATTATACTCAGAAAAATCACTGGCAGGTTGAAACTTTTAGCTCCACTTGAGTTCAACCTGAAGTGGGGATCTGTAGGAGAAGCAAATTATCATATCCTGTGCAATACCAGGGTACAACCAATGCTGCTGTTGACAGCAGCGGAATGGAGACTCAGGAGTTTGGGGTTCCCTCTTATGCTTTGGAGGGTTTTGCAATTATAGGGTCTTGGGCTCTACTCTTCTTTAAATGTGATTTCTTAGCCCATCCTTTCTGATCTGTCCCTGTCCAGTCCTCTGTTTTCACTACACCTGCTTCCTTTTTTTTTTTTTCACTCCTATTGAAGATCCATTCTGTAGGGTTCTTATTTTAGCATACAAGCATCTGCCCAGATGGCCTGGACTTCTGTTGTGTTTAGAGTTGTAGATTTCAAACATGTTTCCAGTGGAACTGTAGATTAAAGGGAGTTTAAGCCTGTGAACAACATAATGTTTCCTAGCTACACAATGGATCTCTCAAAGCAGGTATCGAACCTGGTAGGTTGTGTGCACTTCTTACGCAAACCACTCACACTGAAGTAGGAGGAAGGCATTAAATCATTTTCTTGCAAGTGAATGAAGTTCTTGGAGACTCCACATTTCTCAGAGTGCAAATAAACTAGCTTTGAATCTTCCCATAGCAGACAAGATGGGTGAGCTCACTAGCTTCAGCTGCTGAAACATAACCCCCCACCCCAATTTTTTAAGGTAAGTAGCAAATGCCTGGCCCCTGCCTGGGGAAGGACTGGAGACAAGTGCCTAAAGAGGGGAGGCGGATTGTTGGTGTTGTGCAGCTGACGCAGCCATAACCATCTCAGGGAGAAGGGGTGCAAGCTGTAGTAGTGTTACTCTTATCTTTTTGAAATAAACATTATTCTGAGGTAAATAAACATCAGGCAGTTTTCTAGTGATGTTTTTGTTTGGTTTTTTTCACATGCCATTTGTTTTCTACTGTTTCCTCCATTCCTTGCTTTCTGCAGTCATCTTTGGACATCAAGCACCTCTGAATATAAAGGCTGGAGATTTAGCTGAAAGACAAGGATAGGACACTTTGGCAAATGCCTCTAGTGATGAGTGGGTTTTGGCTTTTATTGTAATAGAGCCTTACATCTGTTCCTGTTTGTCTGAGACTTTAGGATTTAATAGTGAGAGGGCAGGCATGACATCTAAGCCATTTTAGCTGGCAGAAATATTGTGATTTTATGGGCCTTTTGTATTGTGTGTATCCTAACACTTCATATATATAAAAATACATATATGTATGTTTTACAGTTTCTGAAGTCAGAAGATACTCTACATTCAGCCTGGGCTAAAAAAATAATCATTTGGATGAAAAAAAAAAAAAGAAAGAATACAAACCACAGGATTTACTATGTCAGTATGACACATTTGTTCATGGTGGTTTTTATTGCACATACAATAACAATAACATCCTAACAAGGATTTTGGAAAGCAGGGAAGGGAAGCAGATATTTTTAAGGAGGAAAACCATATGTCACAGAAGACTGCCAATGATCTGGCAAGCATGGTACCATCTTCCAATATAATAATTGAGAAGGTCATGCCTTCTTTATCCCCGGGTTGGACTGACAATAGGAGTGAGTCCTCCAGCAAGCAGTGTCCACTTTTATACAGTTCAGAAGCCAGGGGTATGATGGGCAACAGCGATGTCTCAACAGATAACTTGGGCCACAACCAAGGTTTTCAGCATGGAAGGCAATTATATTATTTGGCCAGCTCTGATTTTTTTCTTCAAAAGCTGGCTTCCACTGTAACCCAGGCTGGAATTCATGATGCAAGTGACACCTTGGAAATGCTCACTCCTCCTCTGCTCCCTGCCTTAGAACCTGGGCTGAACCATTGTGCTCCCACCTACAAAAACATGGAACAGGTTAGTTTGCTTTAAATAACCACTGAATTTATAATTGCATATTTCGTATTTCTAATAGTTGCACAGCCTCTTCAGCAAGGAAGGGCCAGTAATTTTTGTGTCTGTCTATAGGTAGGAAGCTTTACTGGCAAGCACTGGGAAAACTGTTGTTCTTCAGTCCTATGTCAGGAGATTTGCAGCTGGGCTGTGCCAGTGCAGTGGCTCCTTGACCACCTAAACTTCCTGTGGCTGAGGACTGCTAAGTGGGGTGTTGAGGCTACCCTGGGATCCAGTTGCCCGCTGCCCTTCTCAAGCGGATACTTAAGAGCCAGCCAGGAGTCCTCACCACCTTCAGCTCTCAGTCTAATGAAGATTTTAGTACTTTACGCATAGGGACAGGAAACTTGTTATTCCTTGGTTGTTGGGAAAGTCTTAGTGTAGGTAAGTGCAGTTGAAGATAACTTCTTGTGAGTCCCAGGAGTCTGCTACTTCTTTTCTTGGATGACATAAACCAGATCATCAAGTTTAATGACCAGAAAGTGTCCTGTGATATCCTAAACTGTCAACAGCTGGTCATAAAATCTGTTGCTGGTTCTTGGGCACTCTTTGTTCTTTGGTGGCTTCTGGCATTTGACTATGTGAATTACTTGAAATGTTCTCAAAGATTCTGGAAAAGAAAAAGTGAACTTGGATTTTGCTTTGTTACCTGGTGCTTATTGAGTGATACCAGGCAAAGGGGCAGTGAAAATTATGCTTCCAGGCAGATGGCTGGGAAGCTCCAGGCACAGCAACAACATAAGGGTGTCTTTATGCTGTAAGTTTTAGTTCTGGAACAGATATGGTACTTCACGATAAATTAAAAAAAAGACAAAAAAAAAGACCTGTGTCTTGCACTACTGATCTCTACCAGGACAGGGTATCATCTGCTCTGATGCTGTTCTAACACCTTCTTGGTATGAAACACGAATGGACACTTCTCTCCCTTTTGTGCTTTAGCTTCTGTGGGAAGGAAATCCCAGCACACAGACCAGAAAAAAATGCTGGCTGGCATGAGGCTGAGTAGCAAAACCTGGCAAGGCACATACTGCCTGCACAGTGTCAGTGTACTCTTTGAGTTGTAAAATGGCAAAAAAGTTTTAAATACAAATGTCAAGATTCTTTATTAAAAGTAATACACACTTTAAGAAATACCTGCCCCCAAAGTTCTGATACGGTGATTCTTTATGATTAAAAAACATCCAGAAATGTAGTTTGATATTAGATTTTCGTTATATTTTCAGACTCCAAGGCAGCATGACCAGGTGACGAGGCAGCAGACAGAGCAGCTGCAAAGGCTGGTGACTGAAAAGCAGAAAATCATTGCACTTTACAACCCAGGTACTTGGGGAATCCCTCCTGATGCTGCAGCACCCTCACCTGCTGATGCTTGCACTCCAGCAGTGAAATGTGGCAGTCCCTTAAAGAAAGAGAAAGTTTGATAGTTGTTTTCAGTGGCTGGGGGCTCTTCATCTGGCAGTTGGGCTAAAACATTTAATTTCTTTACACACATTACACACAAACTATAAACCCCAGAAAACACTTCTTTCCACTTTTGTATATTAAAATTCCAGGAGAGCCATGAGGAGTAGTCCTTTATGTTTAATAACAGACCTCCTGTACAG
Organism: Pandion haliaetus; assembly: GCA_013401275.1. NCBI lineage: Eukaryota > Metazoa > Chordata > Aves > Accipitriformes > Pandionidae > Pandion > Pandion haliaetus. Next base: position 281,485 of record VYZV01038574.1, on the reverse strand, counting down.
ACTTCTACTGAAGTATAGATTTGAATGGTACTGCAGAAAATTATAGTATAGTGGTGAGCATTACAGAAAAGCTGAAATATCCTTTTTTTCTGTATCTATATATGAAAGTTACAGCTTTTATGTAGAAAAAAAGGAGAGGAAGAAAGTCAACACACCACGCTTCTGTTAATAGATGCTTACCTTTAATAGTACAGCCTGTTCCTCACAGCGTGATACTACTCCTCAAACAGCTTCCTTTTATCAGTGGCATTGAGAGAAAACACCATTTGCTCAGCAAGTAGAAGAGGAACCCCCACCCCTCCTCCCTTCCCACCATATTAGTAGCACATTCTCCTCAGCATGTGACCCCATGGTGAAAGAACAATTTAGGGAAATTATGTAGACTTGCGACAGCATTGGCCTGGCTTTAGCAGGGCTGCTTGTGCATAATGTCAGGCAGGGAGTATCCATAAGGACACAGGAAGGCCAGGTGATCCTTGGATTGCTGCTGCTCCTCAGATAACCTGCTGGGGAGGCAGCTTCACCTAACTCATGCGGTAGGAGCCCAAGCAGCCTAAGGCATCCCCTGCCTGCAACTGTGCATTGATCTGCCATCAGTTTTCTCAGGCTAATTTCAAGCTTCTTTGCCCAGTTGAGGAGCTGCAAGACTGTCATTCTGCTAAAATCTCAGAAGATAGTTAGGAGAACTAGGTGATGGTACCTTGCATGCTAGATTTCAGTGTAGCCTGATGGGGTCTAACAAATAGCTTTTTATAGCTGAAAAGCTACATTTTTTTTTGAAACTTTCTTCCCATATTCTAACCATACGTAGTGTGAGGAAGTCCTCTCAGTTAAAGACAGCCCTGTCTTTTGCTGTCCCTCCATGCATGTATAAAAATACTTTATAGCACACCTAGTTTGGGCAGAATCATTTATAATCAAAATTCTATTTCAGTTGTCATATGAGGAACATCTGCTTGCAAAGATCCACTCAAAACAATAGGCATTACTTTACACAGAGTTAATGGTAATAATAAAACCACCAAGAATTTATGGTCTCTTGCCTTCCCCCTGCCCCTTGCCCCGGAAACTCTGGGAGCTGGCAGTTGTTAGTTGGCTTTAGGGAAACATGACCTTACGTTATTGTTGCCACAAAAGAAATTGAAATTTTACCAAGCATCATCTACCTCACTAATGTATATAATAGCAGTTATTAGCCAACAAAATAAAAGGGTTTAGAAAAGTGGAATTAAACAACATTAGCCAGGAAAATGCTTGCAGGCTTTTAATGTCCCTCTACTCCCAGTGTAACAAACGGAAGAAAATAAAAAAAAACCCCACTCTTTTAAACCTGTGTATATGCATGCATAATTAGATCTGTATAAATTTACCAAGTCATCTCTGCTGGCTTCAGGTGTCAGTGTCTTTTAAGAATATCTGAGCTCTGGAGCTTTGCTTCATTCCCTCCCAGCTGCATGGGGTCAGAGAACCTTCTGTAGGAATGACAAAAAATTGGGCTGGACAAACAACAGACAACCAGATCCATCACGCTATTGAGGTGCAGCAGATACTGACATCGAGCATGTGGTATATGCACCTGGTAGGAAGCACGGGCCAAACACCACCCCCACAGTGACCACAAAAAGCCTGGCTTTCTGCAGCTTAGGTTGTCTGCTTGTGTTGTGGGGACCTCTGAGCTTCACGATGATGCCAGCTGTGCAAAGCAATATGAGACTGAGGGGAACAAGAGAAAGAACAGTGTCACATCTGTTTGAAGGTCTCATTTTCAAACATGATGCTGTGTGACAATCAGGTTTTTTAGTTGGGGGGGTAAGCAGGATCTCAACCATCAACCCTGCAGCCAGGAGCCAAGCCACACCAGCAGCGATACTAGCGGGCCTGGCTGTCATTGTACCGGTTTTCCTGATGGAGCTATGCCACTGCAAAATAGCTGTTAGGAGTCACTGCTGTATACTAGGGAGACAGCTTGGCAAAGAGATAGAATGAAGACTATGGCTGAGTAAATGACATCTTCATGATCCTACACTTTTTCCCTTAGAAACAAGTCTGGTTGAAATGGCAGCCAAATGCTCAGCAAGCTGCCTGTGATGACCCGGTTGAACAAGTACACAGTCTGCAGCTTCTAAGTTTTCTAGTCAAAGCAGAACATCCGCAGAGGAATTATGTTGCTCATTAATCCCTGCCCAAATGCCACAATTAGCAAGATGCTTGTTGGTACTTCCACCAGTTCACTGTGAGCAGAACAGTTAGGCTGCACCGCTTTCTTCAGGTTCTCAGTAAGGACTGAACAGCGTGAGAAGGAAAGTGCCTTGGGTTCTGCTACGCTTCATTGTGCAGAGTACTCTTCCCCCCACCCCAGCACTGTAAATCACTTGATGCATTTCTGAAGAAAGCAAGTACAGTTACTATCATAAACTCAAGACCAAGCTCATACAGTAAGGATGCTGTTTGAGTGTACTTACATATCCAGATACATTTAGCTAACATACAAAGCCACAGACAAAATTGTTACTTGAATGAAAAGCTGACCAAAAGCTGAAATGAAAGTTCTCATTTGTTAGCGGAGGCAGTGTAGATTGAGGGCAACAAAAGACATTGCATAATCTGGTCCCATTAAGCTTTAAAGAGGTAAAATATGAAGAACTACTAGGGCTATGATTTACCTTATTATGACAAAGGTATTTGCTTTAATATTGCCATCCATTTAAGAAATAATACAATGACCAACAGTAAAATCAAAACCTCACTGAACTACAAGCTGTCATTTTAATGTCTCGTGGTAACACAGACAGAAGTGTCTCTGCCTACCTGCCAGCTGTGTGTTTAGAGCATCTGTCTAGAAGTAGCGAGTTGGGATTTCTCTTGAGTCCTGTGGAGTCAGACAGAATTTGAATCCACAGATCAGCCTTGGTCCAAAAAATGCCTCAACTGGGAGGTGAGGCAATTTCAGTTTCTTGTTGAAGTCAGGTCACAGGACAGAAAGGCATCACGGTGTGGAGAAAGAAAATAAGAAGTGAGCCTAATTTTGTAACCTTACGAAGGGATTTGTTTCCTCAAAGTAGTGAGCCTGGCCTCTGGTCCCTGTGCAGAACTGCTTACATCTTTTCCACTTGGAAGTCTTCTAATAAAACGTGTAACCAGCCATCCAGAGCTAAAAGGAAAACCTTCCCCTCTTTTGCATTGAGGTGTGCCTCAGAGACACTTTGCAATACTTAACTTTTACCTGCTAAGGGACTTAAGGAGTCCTAGCGGAAATGTGTGTCTAACATACTCAGAAGCACTTTGTGAAGTCTCTTTAATTCAGCATCCCTGTAACATACGATAATTTTGGCTATGACTGATGGTTGCAGCAAGCACGTTTTACAATTTAAATAAAATAACAAAAGCAGAATTTGATTATTTCACTCTGCACATGCAAACCACCAGGCAACCTGACAGCAACATTGTTTTTGTGCAATACCAGTTTAGCAAGAGATTTCTAGTTTGGTGCAAAATAATTTGTCTCAAGCTTCTCCAAATTTTCTTCTCTGGGTATTATTTTTAGGCTTTTCTGTTTCTCCTGGGATACCTTCCTACGTAGTAGCCATGATGCCACCCCTTCCGTGCTTTCTGGCTACTTTCATTCCTGTCCAGTTCCCATCAGAAAATTCTTCCCAAGTTGAGAGCCTGGAGTGCTTCCACACTTCTCCCTTGGCAATGTGCTCTGCTTGGCAAAGCAGGTCCCGGCTGTTTGTGCCAAATGAGCAGTTCAGAAATCTCAGGAGAGCGTGTGCAGCTTTCAGATTCAGGTGGGTAAAAAGCGCTGGAAATCCGAAGCTAAGGCTATTGTGCAAATCCTGTGAGTTTTTGTCCTTGCTAGTGATTGTGACTGATTTTATTGCAGGCTGGGGAAGGTTCTTTGTTTTTATGGTGGCTTGTTATAAAAGCTTTTAAAGTATTTTAAACTTAATTTTTTTTCTTTTTGAATCAGAGTCATCCTGCCTCTCATACTGAGGGAGATTGAGCCTTGTAGATAGAAATGGAGCAGAAAGTCATTAAATTGGAAAAGCTAAGTTATATGAAGTAGGGAGCATGTTATATGTAGGGGGAGAAGCATAAAAAGTAGGAAGTGCATATAGCTTCCAAAGGTGAGATAACATGTTTATTTAGCTAAGAAGGCCTGCTCTTCGTCAGCAGCCTTGGTGTTCCTCACGTTGATACGGAGTCACCTTGTTTGGTGGAAAAACAATGTTAGCTGCTGCTTGGTGTCTTCTTTTTGCTACACTTTGCCAGCCTTCTCTTCTGTGGGAAGGTACCGAAGGGTGAGAAAGAATGATTTGCAAGAAATCAAAAGTTGATTTCAAAACAGAGAGAAGAAGAACAAAAAGTGGGAATAAAACTGCTTAAAGAGGAAGAGGGTGTAAACCAGTCCTGGATTCCTTTGAACTTTTATAGCAAGACCTGACTGTGATGCTGTGAGACAGTCCTGTAGTACAACTGAAACTTTAATTTCATATTCTTCAAGCTAGCTCAGGACCAGTACTCTCACTGAAAGAGTCTTGTCTGCTTCTTGTGCCTGGCACTATTATTTGCATGCTGGGTTAACCTGGGTCAGTTGCTCAGTGAAGTTTATCACAGAGCTTCAGAAACACTTCTGCCAGCACAAATGGGGAAGGGGGGTGGGGTGGTGGTGGATGAGGACAGCAGGAACCTGAGAGCAAGAGCACATGAGGACAAGAGCGGGGTATGACTGTTTTTTTTGATAGCAGCACTGAGTTAGACCTACTTCATGTGTGTAAAACTAAGGCTTGAAGGTGCAGAGGCCTTAGTACATCAGGTTAACTCCTGACTGACAGCTGGTCAGTGCAGTTGCCTTTGAAATGTGCTTCAGCTGAATGTGTGCTTGAGGACTGGGCTGAACTGAGACTTTCCTGACAGTTGTGACATGTGGGTTTTGACTGCTGGAAACAAAAGCATGAGTGTACCAACAGCTTGTATAACACTTCACTTTCTTATCTAAAGGGATAAGCACTGAGCCATTGCTTCAGTGTACTGAGAGCCCCACAAAAAACTTTCCAGACAAGATGATCAAGAAGAGGACAGAAGAGAAAACAAAGGTGAATTACACAGCTGCTTGGACACACTGTTCTTGCCTTGCACTGGGAAGTACTAGTTGAAAATTACAGTGCTGGGGCACCTCTCCTGTTCGAGCATGCTGGAAACAGCACAGCCCCACACATGAGACTGTGAGGAGGGACACATGGGTTCTGCATCCCTTGCTGCCATCAACCTGCTGTGTCACCTCTGCCTCCTCAGCCGTATTCTGGTGCATGGCAGGTGACACGGCCACAGAAACAGCTTGTCACCGTTGGACTGGAGATTTTTGGTGTGTAGCTGGGAAAGGCTGAGGGAAAGATGTAAAGCTTTTGTATTCCTTTTGTTGGACCAGAAAGTCCTTTCAGTACATTGCAAAGGACATCAGTAGCACTGGGCGCAGTAATGTGACGAAGTGAGCTACATAGATCCTGGATACAGCAACAGTGTTGTCCCGGTTTCAGCTGGGGTAGACATAATTTTCTTCCTAGTAGTTGGTATAGTGGTACATTTAATTTTCTTCCTAGTAGTTGGTATAGTGGTACATTTTGGGTTCAGAATGAGAAGAATGTTGATAACACACAGATGTTGTCAGTGGTTGCTCAGTAGTGTTTATACCAAGTCAAGGATTTTTCAGCTTCCCATGCCCAGCCAGCAAGAAGGCTGGAGGGGCCCAAGGAGTTGGGAGGGGACACAGCCAGGACAGCTGACCCCAACTGGCCAAAGGGGTATTCCAGACCATGGGATGTCATGCCCAGTATACAAACTGGGGGGAGTGGGTCTGGGAGGAATTGCCACTTGGGAACTAGCTGGGTGTTGGTTGGCGGGTGGTGACAATTGCATTGTGCATCACTTGTTTTGTATATTCCAGTTCTTCTATTATTATTATTGTCATTTTATTGTTGTTATTATTATCATTATTATTTTCTTCCTTTCTGTCCTATTAAACTGTTCTTATCTCAACCCATGAGTTTTACTTTTTTTTTTTCCCCCCCTGTTCTCTTCCCCATCCCCCTGGGTAGGGGAGGAGTAAGTGAGTGGCTGCATGGTGCTTAGTTGCTGGCTGGGGGTCAAACCATGACAAGTGTATAGTATGAATGAGCCAGCTTTTTGCTCCAGTTGTCAGGCCTAACTTGAGCTAAAAGAGCAAGTCTCCATCAGCTGACACTAGAAAAAAGATTAATTGAAGTGGGAGCCTTCTTATTGTAGCGAACATGGCCAGTAAGCTTCAATAGGAAGATGTACAAATTTGCACTTTTGTGAAATAGAATAGAAAATGCCCAGCTAGAAAGTCTCATGCGTACAAATACTGCTTGTTAAAGCATTTAATGAACTGGCTTGCAGGTCACATAATTACAGATGTATGAGTAGTTCTGTACTCTCTAGCAAAGTGTCTCCACTGCAATGTTCTGCAGTGAACACATTAACCAAGCATTGCGAATCTCTAGAGGCAAGGAGTACTGTTATGGGTTTGTGTGGCGCGGTTTTCCTTGGTGGCAGGGGAGGGGGGCTGCAGAGGCGGCCCCTTTAAGAAGTTGCTGAAAGAATTCGCTGACCCAAAATGT
>VYZV01038574.1:255965-274636 GCA_013401275.1 Pandion haliaetus | reverse complement strand
GGTGAAGGACTGTCTCCCGTGGGAGGGACCCCACGGTGGAGCAGGGGACGAGTGAGGAATCTTCCCCCTGAGGAAAGGAGCGGCAGAGACGATGTGTGGCGAGCTGACTCAACCCCCATCCCCTGTTCCCCTGCGCCGCCGGGGGGAGGAGGTAGAAAGCACTGGGAATGGAGCTGAGCCGGGAAGGCGAGAGGGGTGGGGGGAGGTTGTTCTGATGTTTGGTTTCCCTTCCTAATACCCTTGTGTTTTGTTTCTGTTTTGTTTTGTAGTAAATGAAATTGATTTTGTTTCTTCCCCAAGTTGAGCCTGTCTTTTGCCCGTGACCATAAGTGGGGAGTGATCCCTCCCAGTCCTTGTCTCGACCCACGAGCCTGCCTTTGGATTTTCTCCTCATCCCAAAGTGGCCAGGCGAGGGGGTGGGGGGTGAGCGAGCGGCCTCGTGGTGCTTTGTTACCGACTGAGCTGACCTGAAACCACGACAAGTACAAATCATACCATTTTCCCTTTCCTTATTTCCAGCAACTAGACTTGAGGATCAGGAGCCTCTTTTTTTCATGGGTTGCATCCTTCCACCTACTTAATTCAGTTGTATTCCATAAAGTGTTTTCAAAAATCAAAATCTTGCATATGTTGTTGAAATTATAATAATTTCTTATTTGTTTTATGATGTTTATTTTTCATTTATTCATTCTATAAAGGCTTTGTTTTCATTGATCTTTTTCCTGCTGCTTAGATAACAGTCAATTAAAAGAAAGGCATTTACCTGAAACTATTTCTGCTGTCAAAGAAGAACAAAGAGAACAAGCAAAGGAGATTCCTCCATCTCCCTCTGGCATAGAGGGAATGATGGAGACTGGAAACATAGAAGGCAGGTGAGAAATTATCTTGAATTATCAGTCAATCAAGCTACAAAAGCATGTTTTCCTTGCTTGTACACATACTGTATGTGTTATATTTGCAACACAAAGGCTCTTTCCTTTGCTTGAGAGTGGCAGGTATGCATGGGCAGAGATTGGACAGGTCTAGGGACTGACAGTTGATCTACTTCTATATAATACGATGCTGGTTTAGCCAATTTAAATGAACTGGTTTTGCAACTATGATCTTCAAAGGAGACAAGCAGGCAAAAGTTGGCAGGGGGAGATAACATCTTTTGTTATGCCATCATTTCTGCTGCAGTGGCCATCAGTTTGTGATGCCAGCATCCGTCCGAGTAGCTCATACATTCTTGTCCTTGCTCTGCCTCTTCAGCTGTGCCAAGACCAATTTTTATGTGCCTATATAGTGAACAGGCCAGCGAAGTTATCCTTGTTAAAATTATCTGGAGAGAGCAGAAATGTAACTTTAATTTGGATCAGTTCTCTGATCTACTTCATCACTGCATTACAAAAGGAGTGGTATCAGCACACTGAGGGGGTGCTTGTGGCTAGACAAGAATGGGTAGGTTGGCATTAGTGATGGAAGAAATGCTTGTAGAGTTGCTGCCTTTCCTTAGCTGATGCAGATAGATGCAGCAGCTTTTTGGCACACTGAGCCTTCCTTCGAGTATAAAAGCGAAGCAGCAAATTTCTAGGCAAGTACAGACTGAGAGTAATTGTCATGTGTGTGTGTTTGTGCATTAATCATGTGGGAGTGGGGCAGAGAAGGGAGACAGGGACCTCCAGAGCAGAAGACTGGGAAGAGTTGGCAGGGCCATAAGTACCTCTTGGCAAGCAGGCCTGTCCACATATGCCTTTTTGGATCAGCAGTGAGCTTCTGAAGTCTGTCTCCCCATCACCTGCACTTGTTGTACTTTGATTCACATTGTGGTCTTAGCATGAGCTGGATGAAACTAAAGCACAGAATGTACTCCAGCTCTTTGTGACATTTTTGCTATGGGACCAAGCTGTAGTTGGTTTGAAGTAAACTTCCCTGAAATGCGTATTGTCTAATGTTGAGGCCTCAGCAAGAACAGTTTTGCTCTACAAATCTAATGCTGATAGGCCATGCTGAGTGCTAACAGACAGAGCCAGACTGACAAATGGAAAGATTATCCATGGTAAGTGGTGTTAGGTGGCAGTGGAATATAGGAAGAACAGTAATGTGCTGCATAATCAGTACGTCTCTTAAACCCAGGATTTTTTAATATTCAGTAGAAGTTAGTAGTAAGTGAATAAATTAAGACTCTAAGCACATTTCCAATGAAATATGTTCATGTATGCTGTATAATGTTTCATTTTGAGTCAGCGTTCAATTTGTCCCTCTACAACATTATAGACATTATTTTTCTCCTCTATCACTCTTCACCAGCTAATTCAAACCTCTCTGGCAGAGAGATAGTGAGTTCTTTGTGACTGTAACCAGCTCTAGTCTGAAGAAAATGCCTGAAATATTTTTTTTTTACTATTTTCTATTTTTAAGGAGAGACTGATACCAGCCAAAAAACGTTACTTGTTAAAAGCAAAATTAATGTTTAGTCTAGAGAGGATGTTTGAAAGTAAGGCTTAGATGTCACATAATAGTGGGCTTTTTACTAACATGCTTCACATTTAAAAAAAATGGCAGAGAACATTTCAGTTCTAAACTCAATGTCAGCTCCATGAGAATTATTGGAAGAAAACTAATTGGAGAACCTTACAAATAAGTACCTTCTTGTTCCTTGCCTAGGCCAATCACACCAGCAATTGGTATTATACAGAAGACTTCTGAAGAACTTGCTAAAGTACAACTTAAAGTAGACAATCATCTCACAGAAAAGCAGCAGAAGGAGCAGCAGGTACTGTGCCATTGGTGCATTCACTTTGTTTTTGACAAGGTCTCAGGGACTTGGTTATTGTGTGGGCTCTGTTTTGGCTCATTGCATAGCAGCACACTTTTCCACTGTTCTTTCATGTGATATTGGAAGGTTTTCCCCAAAAGTAAAAAACCCGTATTACTCAGTCACAGTCATATTCCCCACTGTCTCCCACTGGATTCTTTTCTTTCCACATACTTTCTGGGTCATGGTTTGTGCCCGAGTCTCAACACATTTAGCTAAATTAGACCTCAAGATTGATTCTGTTAATTGATATCATAATAAATGGTCCATGCAGTCTCTCATGTGCCACTAGTGTGAGAATGGGGGCATTTCCAAATACATTTTTTGTACAAGGGCCAAGTAAATTAATACTGTTCTGTTTTTTGCCTTATGCGCAGTTTGAGATGAGTTTATGTCTGACACCTCTAGGTGTCAGACTCAGCATTTTTTTAGGCTTGGTGACTTGGAAAATGCACATTTCATCACTAAGGAATTTTCTGTATGGCTCCCTGGCAAAATAACATCTCAAACTGATACATTTATATATTTCTGTGTCACATTGTAAAAACATTCAAACTTCTTTTAAAAACAAAGGAAGAACTTTTCTCGTTTTCTGTCATATAAACACTTAGCACCATCTTAACCATCTGACTCTACTAATGAATTAATGGAGGCATGACATAGTGAGTGCTTCTAAAAGTTCTCATACCATCCCTGTCATCTTGGGACTGTTACTTATGTACTCAGTTACCCATAGCCAGTGTCTTTAAGACTTCTGGTGTTTCAGATTTTTGAATTATCATAAATATCTTTCTTTCTGGAGAATGATTCTCAGACTGTGATTGCCGGGATTTTTAGTGTTTTTTTCAGAGCAAGGCAAAAGTAACACCTCAGAAGACTTTTCTGAAATGAAAAGAAGGTATGACAAGGCTCCAAAAAAATAAACAGAAGCCTTTAAAAGAAGACAGCAAGCATTCCAGAAGAGCTGGTTTGGACTGCGGAGGTCACTTCTCCCAGCCTTGCCAAGTGGATGCAGGCATACCTCATCCAGGCGAATGCTCTCAGTTAAATCTGCAGGTCAGTAGCTCCATGCAGATGGGTACCCATGAAAAAAAAGCAGACTGTGCTTTAGCTGAGTGCGAGATAAAGGCTCAGACTGGCTGTGAAGCAAAAGTAATTCAGCAAAGTGCAGGAGAAAAAGAAGTAATTGGGAGAGATGAAGATGCAGAGGAAAATCCTGTTGACTCACCACAGAGAAGGTGGCCTGAAATCCTGCAACCATGTCCTGAAACAGTAATGGAAATGAACCTAGAAGTAGGTGAGGAAAGGGAAACTCATCATATGGATTCTCTTAGGGCAGACAGGCAGAACCAATGGAAGACCTGTGGAAGGTACACTGTAAAAGGACCTAGGTAGGGTGGATGAACCTCTGAAGGGTCATCTCACAGAGGGAGCAAAAAGTCCCTTGGAAGTCCTGCAAAAGCATTCTCAACTTCAGGATTTAGAAACAGATCACATCAAGGAGGTGGAGTGGGGTGCAGGCCCAGGTGAGAAGTGGGTTCAGGTATGCCCACAGGAACTTGTTTTGGGGAGCCAGAGCTCAGAAAGCAAAAGACAAACTCCTACTGGTTTTAAGATGGTCAATGGTAAGACAGTAAAAATTACACGTAGCTCACCTGAGGCTGTGGAGAAGGGAAGCTCATCCTCAGCCTTGCAGCAGGAGTGGCAAAGGAAGGGAATAGCTGCCTCGATGTGGCATGTTCAGTCTTCGTCCTGTGAGTCAAGCTGCTTATGCTCCAACGGTGATGAAAACCCCAAATCTCACCATGCTCAGTATCCCTCCCTGCATCGGCCTCAGGGAGTAGAACATACTGATGGACATTTGGATCTCTCTGACGGTGATTATGCTAGTGATGAGCCCAGTGGAACTGAAAAAATGTCTGTTAAAAAGTACAGCACATCACATCACCCCCAAGGAAACAAGATATTCAAGCGATCTCAAGACAACATGCTCTCGCCTGCAGCACAAGCAGCAGTGATTCCAGTACTGGGGGTGTCAGGATGAAAGGGAGCGAGGCTCTCTCTTCAGCATTCCCTATTTCATCTCACAAGATCAAAAAGGAGACAGCATGAGCCTGAATCAAAGAATGAGAATAGGGCCAGGGATGTTAAAACCCTACATCTACCATCCTCAACAGTGGCTGGTGAGATTGCTGCTTTCAAGATTAAAGAAACCCCTGCAGTGGAGGAACCACAGAAAAAACTGTTTACAGACACATTAGGTAAGAGCTACCTGAGTTTTGATTTACTTTTATTTTCCATAGGGGAAAAAATTTCTCTTGGATTTATGACTCATTCTGCCTGTGCTCCCTAGGTATCTGTCCACCTCTGCCAGTATTTCTCAGTCCTAAACTGGAAAAAAAGAGAAGAGGGGAGAGATGTACCTGCAAGCCCCATGTTATGCTTGGCTCTCCATCGTCACTAACCATCTTTCCTAAGTCTGTTGGTTGAGGTGCACTTTCAGGTGCAGACTTTTGACCCCATGAGACGGGTGAGAGGTTCAGTGAGTCCCTGGAGTCAGAGCTAGAGTTCCCTGTAGCTTAGGTATGTTCCTCCCACTGACCCCTTGAGAGTGAGATGTTCACATTTTCTATTTATCTTCCTCAGAGATAACGTGACTTTGAAAAAGGTGGGAAAAATAATCTCTCAAATTTGTGTGTTTTGTTCCTAAGAGAAAGAAAGCCTCACATCAGTGGAAAATGATGATTTCCTAAGCACATCTTCACTCAGTTTGTCCTGAATGTGGTCCCAGTTCTTTGGTCCACCAATCTTTCTAGGCTTTTGGCCCAGTGACCTTACTTCTGACAATGAAATGGTATATCCTGCTTGAGCAGGATTTAGTCCTTTTTATCAAACTGGTTCTTGACTTTTCTCCTCCCTTAGTTTCCACTGAAGGACTTCCCCCACGTTGACTCCTCATCCCAAACCCATTGTCTGTCTCGTGTAGGATCAGTCAAAATCAGTTGTCCTGCCTGCAGTAATCGCCGGGGCAGAAATACTCACTTTTGATGGCTCTCAGTTGCTCCATCACAACTTGCTAAGAACACTCTACTCCATGTCAGGCTGCTGTTAAAAAAGGGTTCCTGAAGCGTCTTTGAAAGTTACATTCAAAATAAGGTTGAACTATCACATGGCATTCACATTCCTGAAACGGAATTCAGGTACTGACACCAATATATTCCCAAATCCATTTCACTTATCATGATTTGTAGGGCTTGGATTGCACTACTAAGAACTATGCTGGGAATGGAATACTTGCATAATTAGGCAAAGATACATTAATTCTTTTTGATAGATTAAGCAATAAAGCTTACTGCATTTATGCAGTCTGTGGTTTTAAATACGTAGAGAGGGTTAATAAATATTCACAAAGTTCTGTGTGCTAACATAGATGTCTTTATAGAAGAAACCCAGAACATCCTTACCAGAGGATTAGAGACTGGCATATATCGCAGAGGAACCCCTTGCTGACTAGGGTGAAAGAAGAACAAGAGAAAGCAATGCTTTTTCACGGGTAAATCTGTATACACCAGAAATTGATTTGTGTGTGCAGTGAGGCAAATATTTCCCTTAAGATTGTTAAAACCAGGCTGCTAAATTCTTACTTAACTAGCTTCTTTTTGAAGGCATCTGTGTTGTCTCAGAACTGAAACACTTATTTAGCTGTCTAGATTAAAAATAAAGTGCCTAACTGAAGGAAGCCAACTCTGAAAACACTGGTGCAGTTTGGGTCTTAAAGCTGAGTAATGCCAAATGCTTTTTATAAGTTGCTGAACACCTTCAGATTACACTGAAATCAGTAAGAACTCAGGATAATTTGTTTTGTGGGATCAAGCCTCTGATGGAGTAAAGGATAAACTTCTCATATCACATTCACATTAGGATAGCCCATATTTCCGAAGTTAACAAAAAGTGTATAGCATATGTTAATGCCAACAGCATTGTTATTTCAGGAATACCTATCTTCAGACTAGACTGAGGATGCATCTGGTACCATATAAATGAAGAACTTGAAAACACAAGAGAGCTGGTTTTGTAATTTGCAATTATTAAATGTTGAAAATTGGTTTGGTTTAGTTTTACATCTTCATAGAAGAAAAATAATTCCTTACCACAAAATCCCTGCAAGAAATAAGTTTTGAAACTATGGGGTTTGGAATGGAAGTACCTTCATAGCTGCAACTAATTACAGGTTATCCAAATGCCTCTAATAAAAATTGAGCATGCTTACAATCAAATTAAATATGTATTTTTAATGTGATGAAATCTGTTAGAAATTATTAGGTGCCATCTACTATAAATACAGGGGAGATTCTTTTCCTCTTTGCATTTCAAGCCTAGTTCGTAACTAGTGCCAAAGTAGCCTAATTTATTGATTTGGATTTTTATTTTAATATATAATGCAAAGTAAGAAATTATTTTTCACATCTGCTTGTCCATTCCTCTTGATTTCAAAGACCATGGGATTAGTGCCAAAGCATATTTCTGAATTACGTTTATCAGTTTGTATAATTTCCTCCTATAGCTGTCTTTCAGCAAAATACTTCCAATGCCTTAAAAATAAATGGTTTCATTAAAGATCCTTCTTGTTTGTGATCTTGCAAACATATTGGAAGATGATCTCTGGCTGACTGTGATAGGTGTTCCAGATGTGAATATTTGTGGGATTTGACAGTTCATAAAACTACTAATGGAATTAGATGCTGCTTTTACTTTTACTGGTGTCAGTTTTGGTTGTGGAGTGATGTACTGGTGCAGAATTACTGCAGTGCTGCACTCTGCCAGCACGACATTCTTTGCCTGCTGACAGTGCTGCCTCACAGATGACGTGGCTTTGAGTTTTTCATAATAGTGCAGGTTTTTAAAAGAGCTTTCTGTGGATTTATTCATGTCATTAGCCATAGTAGACCCTAGCATTTCCATACAGATGTTTACCTGAAAATGCCTGCCTAGTATAATGTGTATATCATTTCACTCACTTTTTCTAATTTATGAGCTAAAAGTAATTGCGAAAGGCAGCTTATCTTCCTTGGCTGCGTTGGCCCTGTGCTGATTTATGCAATCCGAGAATCTGCTTTGTATTTTTAAACCAGTAACCCTCTTGGGAACACAAAATGGCCACTGCATTGGTAGCACTTCACTTGTGCCATGTTGACAACTTGTGCTCACTGGAAATCCTTCTGAGAGCAGCACGACCTGCCTGGACCTTCCCAGTCTCGCCATTCTTTTGTTTCCAAGCACTTTGTTTTCAGACATTCGTAGGCACAAATAATATGGGCAAGAGGGCAAAAATAGTTGGGATGTAACGTGTTGTGTGTATCTGGTGCCTGACGGAGCCTGGACAGTGCTCAAGGCAGCAGCCTGTGTCTCCACCTTTGCAGCACTGAGGTAGTTGCTGCTGGTGCTTGGTATCAGTCAGAGGATTCAATGATAGCTGTTTCCTTGTTCCTTCAACGAGGAGAGCTTGTTTGCCATTTTTAATACATAATTTCCTTGTAGAACTGAATCTCCGCTCTTTCTGGACCAACAGCAGCAGCCAACATGTTGGGTTTGGTTTTTTTCCCATCTGCATTTCGCTAAAAGACTTCTTCTTGGAAAAAAGTCTTTTGCTTCGTGTATGTTTTTGCCTCACAGCCAGCCTGCTGTGACATGCCTCATGCAGAGGTGTGCCTGGGATGCATGCAAGAATTTGAGTTAGCACAGAGTGCTTAACCTTTTTAATGTATTTTGTATCTGTGTTGTGTACCTAGCTGGGCTATGAACTGATTGTCCGAGGCTCCAAAGAAGCACTGTGTGTGCTCCTGGCATCCTTGGTTACTACGCTTCCTCAGGCCAGGGTCTGTTTTTGAGCCTTGAGGCAAAGAGGCACAGCAGAACGCCTCCACATGACTAACCCGTCTTACCCAGCAGACCAGAGTGGCTGCATCCCAGCTGTATGCTGGATCTGATCCCTGGCCTGCACTAACCTCCCAGCCTTGCCCAGCCAACCAGAGGGCATGCTAGCAATATCGCGCTCTGGACAATTGCGCACTTGGGTTCATGCTCCAGCTCTGATTAGTTTATTTGTGTGGATGTGACTCTTGTGCAGTTCTGAAGAAATTGGCGTCAGCTGAGATGCTGGAAGGAATACCTACCTGGATTCTACTTTACAGGGTGCAAGAAACAATACAGTACTGTTCAGCCGTCAGTGGAAGATGTTATATATAAATCTTGCATCTTGCTTTTGTTCTAGTACATTGTATTTCAGGGCAACTAGTCTGAATATGGAGCAGTGGTAGGCTGGCCAAAATCATGCAGGGACTGTATTTGCTAATTTAACTGTTTTGATGCAAGGACAATTAATACTTTTATTTACTATTGCTGAGACCTTTTTTAGCGTGCCTTTAACCAGAATATTAAGCAGGTTTATTTAGTACAGAAAACAACCAAAAAAGGTAATGAATTGTAAAGAGCAGCAGGATATGAGGAGTTTGTTTATCTCTTAGTTTCTTTGAGAACTTTCATATTTTGCTGCTGAAGTGCTAAACCCCATTACTGAGAGGAAAACATGAGGTCATGGCTGCCTCCTGTAGCATGTATTCCTTTCTAGTAATAGTGATGGCCAGATGGTGGCTGTAGGTCATGAAGTAAGCTGGAGCAGGAAGCTAACAAATAATTTAAGATCATATTAAGAATAGACTAAGCAGCTGGATCATAGTCATACAAATATACTCCATTTGAGGATATGTAAAGATTTATACTCTTCCCTTCTTGCAGAGTTTTTAAGTGCACTTCCAGACCACTCATGCCTTGAGACATTGAGTTCAAAGGCAAAATCTCTTCTGGGTGCTGAGCTCCCACACTTAACTCTTGCAGTATATTTACCTATGGAAAGTAAAGTCTTTTATCCCCTTTCATTCAGGTCCATGGCTGTTCTGATTTGTAGTAATGACTGGGCTGCTGGAAATACAGCTCAGTCCCCAGCCTTGCATGATGAAGTGCTTCGTAGGTGAAATGCCAGGGAACAAGCTGTGCCTTCTGCAGGTCTGCCCTAATTTAGCTCTCGCTGAACAGAAAATGTGTTTAAAAGCCTGTAAGTTCATGGTCATTACGTTGGCAGAAAATTTCAATGAGAATTGCTTCCATCTGCTCAATAGAATAAATTTTGCAGCTGAACGCATGCATGACTGTTCCCAGTGAAGAAGGACCTCAATTTTGACAAATTGTTGCCACTCCCAGCAGTATCAGCATATATGGGACATCCTCAGACCCTCCAAAAATCATGCCCAAAGAAGGCACATCTAAAGACAGTCCTTCATTATAGTCTTTATGCCAATTTCATACTCTTTGTTTACCTTCTGAACAGAACACGAATGGACCAGCTCAAGACTGTCAGGAGCCAGGAGCTGACTCACCCTTTGGAATACAATAGAGACCACATTCACCCACTGCAGAAAGAAAAAATTGCTCATAGCAAGTTCAAAGGAACAGCTAGAGTCACTGGAGAAAATGTGAAATCAGAAGAAAGACAAGTAAGCTTTCTTCTGTAGAATAAACATGCAGTTCTCATCAATTAATATCCTTCCATGCAGGCATCTTATGGTAGTACCTGAATCCTTCCATTTGCCACAGATGGCCAATTATTCATGCTACTTCTTGAGGACAGTTGTGTGTACAGTGAAGATTTTTTCTGTTAATAGGACACTGCTTTGGTTTGTGTTTTATATGTACACCCCACTTTCTTTATATAAGAAAAAAATTAATTTGTGCCTTCTATTTCTTAAGGAAGGTTGGGACGTTCCCATGTTCCTTATACTTGTACTGATTTGCCCAGATCTGAGCTGGCTCTTGAAAAATTTCCAACTCCTGCCATAGTGGGCTTTACATCATTTTGATATAAAGAGCTGTTGTGCCAGTGGCACAGAGTTATTGGCCAACATTCTCTATTCTCATCCCTGAGCTGGGAGTTTGTTGATTATTTTCTTTAAACTATCCTGACCTTTGGCTTTGAGGTATTTTGATGGTATCTAGCTGTGTATCTAACAACCTAACCTGCCTAATAACATCCCTGAGTCATTTATTGTGGTTTCTTCTAAGTTCCTTCAGGGGATTCTAGCTGTTTGAATCCTCTGTTTCAACCTCCTTAGTGATAAAGTAATCTCTGAATATCTGTGGCTATTATCCCTGTTAAAAACAGCTAGACATAATATGATTTTACGTAATTTTCTAGAAGAATCACTGATAAAGAGAATTAAAAAAAATGGCTAGCCATGTAAGACAGTGATAAAGGAGACTGGGGCAGCTAAAAGCTGTATTTTTATAGGGTAAAAGAGTAGGCAATGGTAATGCTGAGAAATGCCTGGACCAATGTTCTGCTGCAAAAGGATGTCTAAACCACACTGATATATTTTACAGCAAACTGACAATGTCAATGATTTTCTTGTCCAGAACAGTTTCAGAACAAATGAAATTGGCAAGATAGTCCCTTGTTCAAACTTCCTACGTTTTCTTTATTTTTCATTTGTACATTTTTGCAATACATATTTTTGTACCATGCATATAGTGAATGTTTTCTCTGCTCATGTTCCATATTTCTCTAGGGATAACAATTACAACAGGAGATAATCAATTCAGTGAGGTTATTTTAGTATTTTGAATAAAAATATTTTGAATGTCCTCTCTGCACAGTATTTTGAAACATGAGCTTTCTTTCCACCTGGGATTTAAAAAAAAATTTGGTAGAATTTCTGCCAGGGAGTAATTGTGTTCCCTGACTAGGTCTAGCCCTAGAGATGAAGTCTGATAGAATTGNTGTGCGATTCCCAAGTTCAAAAGTCTGCTGTTTCTTGAAAACTGTTGATGGATGTGCCAAATTCTGACCAGGCAGCTCACAGCAAAGAAAGGATGATGATTAGGACACAAGTGGGCAGATAAGCAAGTGAAGTGGAAGTAGGAAAGGGGTGCATGTGATGGTTGGTTGACTACAGAGCAAACTGCACATTTCTAGCTTAACTCCACAATATTCCATTTGCAGTACCCAGCATGAGTGCTCCGAAAGAAGAGGACTCAGTGATGGCATCAGCATGGGTGAGGGAAGAAGGAAGTAGGGAAGAATAACAGAGATGCATGTATATGGAAAAGTCCTGTTCAAAATGCAATGAATTTCATTACTTTCATTTTCCTGAACTCCGTTGAAAATTATGTCTTTGCAATCCCCTGCTGTTTGTAAGGGCCATTTAACTATTCGTGTGCCCTTGTCACTACATGAAGATCTGATGAAATGACGTTTTTGCCATTAAAATATACCTTGTATTCTTGCCTTTTTTTGAAAACATTCACATTTAATGGTGTTTGTTTGCATGATTAGTTGCATTTCCTGATTTTCCTTCACAGAGCAAGGACTTCTCTCACTTTGTAACAGTTGGTTTGTTTTAAATACAGGAGTTTGCAGGGTAGTGTTTTTTTGTTGGTTTGTTTTTTTTGGTTTTGGTTTTTTTTAAGAAATCATTTCAAATGTGTTCTTTCTATATTGCAGGCCTTTATATTGAAGACCTTTATACTGTAGACCTTTAAGCAGAACAAATGACTCCATGCTTCTTCTGGATGTATAAGGTGGGTGTGCCTAGTCCAGAGCAGGCAATGACATGGCACACTTCTTTTCTACTGGTAGATATTAAAAAAGCAGATTGCTGGACTGCAGGAGGAGTTCAAGAGAAATGAGTCCTGCTGGCATGCTGCATACAGCAAGCTGAGAGACCAAGATGAGATGCTGACCAGGCAGAACATGGAGCTTCGAGATGAGCTGAGAGTTTCAGAACATCAGAGATGGAAAGCAGAAAAAACCCCGGAAGCTGTGAATTTAATGGACAGAAAATCAGAGACCCTGGTACTGGAAGATACTATCTGTTTAATATTGTCTGAAAAATTCAGGAGTAGTTTTTCTTTGGAGCTGGCATGTGTGAATACTGTTTCTCCATTGCTGCCAGGTTTAGCCTGAAGAGGGGGGAAATCAGCTCTGTAGGAAACCATGTTAGAACATACTCTTTGTGTGGTCCTCTTCCACTTAGCCTTGCTTATCCATGAGGTGGGCATCTCTACAAGGTGATTCAGCCAATCTATCTTAGACACTTATATCAGGGCAGATGTCTCCCTCCACTAACTAGGGAGGGAGTCTAGATAAATAATTTACATTCAGTGCCTAAATTAGACAACTAAAGACTCCTGAAGTGAATTCTATTCTTTATGTGTATAACACCATTCACCTTTTTAATAAAACAGCTCATCAGCCAGGTGCAGGCTGGTTTCTGGCAATAGATACAGTGCGACCTTTTATTAAATCTCATTTCAGGTCTTATTTTTTGCTGTAAACTTTCTGGGAAGAAAATGCTATCAATGGCCTTACAAAGGCACAAGTTAGACTCCTGAAAGGGAGTTACACCGGGGTGGAGCAGGAAGGGCAATCAGGGTGGACAATATAGCTGGCTAGTGTAAATGTCTCTGGTGATCTCCCAAAATCAAAATGGTTTAATCATAGGTTTACAGATTCTCTTGTAATTTCTCATTCAGGATCCCATTTGTTTAACATACTTGTAGCGCTATGTGTCACCTTACTATATAACTGAGTAACTGCATATAAGGGAGTTAAAGGAAGGGAGAAGAATGCTGTTACCCACTTCTTACAGAGGAGACAGCAAGTCTTGGTGAAATTAAATGGTTCAGACTAGAATTCAAAAGACAGAAGTCTGGCTTGAGTGGGTCATTTCATCTCCCTGTGTATTCAAGGGAGAAAAATATGTGCCTCTAAAGAGGGATCAACTTCATGCTATGTGCTTTATGCTATGTGCATCAAGGCAACTAGAATGGATAATTATCTTCTAGACGGTGCAGTCTGGTGAGTTGAATCCTACTCTTCCACAGAGTGGCTGAACCTAGGAGAAAATAAAACCAAGTCATTTACTCCTAGGTATTTCCCTAATTTGAAAATCTAATTTCTAGTAATGTTTCTTTAAAAGATGTTAGATCCACCAATTAACCTGTCCTTTGCTTTATGGAGTGAAGAAGTTTTGGCCTCTCTTTTTATTTGATTTTAATGTACTTGTTAATGAGATTTTTCACCTAACACTATTAAGTTCCATTGAAAATGTAATTTCAAGTTACATTTCACTTTATTTTTAATTTTCCCAAACCTACCTGTTTATATGACTCATCCTTTTATAGATTGTGAAGGTCAGAAAAAAAGATTGCTGTGTCTGATATTGGTGAGTTTCAGTCCCTAGCAGAACAAGATGTGGAATTCCATTAATTGTGTTTAAATATCATAATTTTTATTGCAACCGAAAACCAGATGGCTTTGAGGGTTGTTTGATTCTACTAGCTGTGACTTGAACTTCAAATTGTGTATTTATAACAAATTTTGCATTAGGTTGCAGAAGCTATTCTGCAAGAGAAAGCACCTTCATCCAAACAAGAAGAAAGATTGCAGAGAGAGATAATCACAAGAGCCACAGCATCTCTCATGTGAGGCCAAAGACATCTTTGCAAAAAACACTTCTTCAGAGATGTGAATAGCAAAGTATGTGTTCCTATTGCCGGGCATCACTTTTCCACAGTTTCAAATATTTATTTAAGAGAATGTTCTTTGGAACCAAAATTTGTGCAAATGAAAGTGTCTGTATAAGCACAGTCATGTTTTCTTGCAGTGGGCTTGTGCTGTCTTTCAGCATACCTTTGCTTGTAGTGTTCTGGTTTTGCAGTAGCAGGAGACAAAACTTTTTTCCTGCTCTAGACCTAACTGAACTGCCTGTTTGTGGCTTTGCTCTGAATTAATTGTACCTGCTACTTCACAGATTGATTTTACAGGGAACTGCCATACCTTGCCTTAGCAAACCATAAATACAGCATTTTGCCATTCGAGGTTTTACTTGCCAATAAGCACTAGTGGCCTTCTCCGCCTGATAAAGTGTTATGGGTTTGTGTGGCGCGGTTTTCCTTGGTGGCAGGGGAGGGGGGCTGCAGAGGCGGCCCCTTTAAGAAGTTGCTGGAAGAATTCGCTGCCCCAAAATGTCGGACCCGCGCGCCAAAATGTCGGACCCGCCTCTAGGCGGGGAGTGACGGTGGTAGCGCCTCTGGGAAACATATTTAAGAAGGGGAACCGGTAGTGTGGGGTTGGGAAACCTGAGAGGAACATCGCTGCCGACACTGGAATCATGGAAGTGGAGGGGGAGGAGGAGGCGCCTGAGGAGGCTGATGGCCCTGCAGCCCAGGGGGGTGAACGGTGGAGCGGAAGCTCCCGAAGGTGGCCGTAACCCCATGGTAAAAACCGCGCTGAAGCAGTGTGAGACGGGAGAGCAGCCCGCGGAAAGGACCCGCGCCAGGGGAGTTCGGGAAGAACTGAAGCCCGCGGAAAGGATCCGCGCCAGGGAAGTTTGTGAGGAACTGCAGCCCGCGGAAAGGAACCACGTTGGAGCAGGGAACGAGAGAGGAATCTTCCCCCTGAGGAAAGGAGCGGCAACGACGATGTGTGGCGAGCTGACTCAACCCCCATCCCCGATTCCCCTGCGCCGCCGGGGGGAGGAGGTGGAAAGCACTGGGAATGGAGCTGAGCCGGGAAGGCGGGAGGGGTGGGGGGAGGTTGTTCTGATGTTTGGTTTCCCTTCCTAATACCCTTGTGTTTTGTTTCTGTTTTGATTTGTAGTAAATGAAATGGATTTTGCTTCTTCCCCAAGTTGAGCCTGTCTTTTGCCCGTGACCATAAGTGGGGAGTGATCCCTCCCAGTCCTTGTCTCGACCCACGAGCCTGCCTTTGGATTTTCTCCTCATCCCAACGTGGCCAGGCGAGGGGGTGGGGGGTGAGCGAGCGGCTTCATGGTGCTTTGTTACCGACTGAGCTGACCTGAAACCACGACATAAAGTCAGTGGGAAAATCACATAGCTTTTTTCAAGTTGTGACAAGTTAACTCGGTATGTCAAGTGAGATGCTTGTTTCTGACTGGTATCTCTGTGACTGCTGCTCCACAGCCAGCTTACCCCATTTCTTACACATCTCACTGTTTAGAAGATACAGATATCTAAATATCTTGTGCTTTTCTTTCTTTGGCTTTGTATTTCTTCTTATCATGAGCATCTTGATTATTACAAATGTTCTTTCTTCCTTTTGCTCACATTTAGCTGAAATCTGTGCTTTGTTCAAGTGAACAGGCTCCCTGAAATTCCTCCAAGCTACTGGAAACTAATCTCCTGATTCCACTGGCTAAAGCAAAACTTAGCTCAGATCAGCCAACACACCATTCTCTCTGCCTGTTTAGGCATGTAAAACATGTCAGATGAGAAAGGAGGCAACTATTCCACTCTAGTGATCATGACAGTGTGTGTCTTGAAAGTCGCTAGACAGTGGCTTTAGTGAATCTTGCATGGTGTCAGGTATGAAAAGAGAGAATGATAAGAACAACTCTAAACTGAATATGCTTAAAGGAGCATAATTAGTCATGTGTGAAATAGTAGCTTCAAAGAGGATGCAGATAGTATGTTCCTAGCTTCAAGACTGGCTATATTTCTAAGCAATCTATGTTGTTTATAATTCAGAAGGTGGAGGGTTTAGCTGCAGGAAATTGTTTTATTTGTTCTATACTGATGTCGGATCTCCCCAGTCCCTTCTACAGCTTGGATCTCTCCATTCCTCTGTGCTGTGGGGGACAGAATTACTAGCCAGACAAGTAATGTGCTATATACTATTTGCAGTTAAAGTTGCCGGTAAAGTAAAAAAGCTGTCTTTGGTAGCTTACCCTGGAAATTTTCAAGATATGAAAGAGTTTGTTTCATCTGAACACCTCAAGCACTCTTGCAAAATGAGTTAAAACCAGAAACGTTTATTCTACATAGAGATTCCCTAAGACCCACTGAGTTCATTTTTGTCCTGTGGCACACAGCCATGTGCCAGAAAAATTGTGCCTTCAGCAACAGTTCTGCGGAGGGTGGAGCTCAGAACAGCAGACTTTTGGACTCACCGTTATGTGAGCTTTCAAAATCCAGGCCACATTGGATCCAATCCAACTGGAATCCAGCACAAGCATGAGCTAGACTGGTGGGTGTAGTGCCCACATGCCCTGAGTGAACTCTGAAATGTTTGACAGAGACACATGTTCTTTGGCTGATCTGATGGCAGAAGAAGGCTTTGCAGTGAATAGAGTGGCTGCCAATTATTTGAATCTAGAATTGAAGGCTCAGGTAAATGGAACATTAAACAGAAGTCCAAAATCTGTGTCACAGCAATAGATTTGAACATGGTGACTCCCTTGGTTTTCCTTTGTATTTGAGCTCTTCTGCTAGAAGGTGGATGCTTTCCCTCAAAGATTCTGTGAATCTGGACAATTCTAGATTTTGGCTACAGATAAAACACTCATGCTGTTTCTGTCCAGCATTGACAAACTGTGCATGGGAACACATCAAAGTGAATGGCATAACCTTGAGCAACAGAAGCAGAGATGCATGCCACAGGGACATGTGTATACCGCTATAACATATTTAAGTTAAAGCTAGTTAGGACTGATGAGTTGGTGAATTTTTGGAAGACATGATTTTATGGAAAAAAACAACAAAAACATATCTGAGAGATGTTCTACATCTCTGAAAAAGACATATTCTGGTTGCCTGTAATACTGTTAATGATGATTTCTATTTGTACTGTAGCATGGCCTAGCTGGTCCGAGGAACTGGCCACTTCAAGTTGTGCTTTAGTGAGACAAGATAAAAGTTCATTTTAACTGCAGATCATCAGTGACTCTTTCAGAATATGGCCTGAAAGATGTACAGATTGGCCAAAATGGTTAATATTTATTAATTATTAATGTTTATTAATATGAACTCTCTCCAAACAAGCGGATTTCTGAATGCATCACATTATACATTTAGCAGTAATGAGCTGCCAGTTTCCTGCCAGACATGCAACTATGGATAGATGTTAGTGATTTCTATGAGAAAAGATACATTCATTTGCACAGGGGGGAGTTCTGCTGAAAGGTATATGGATAATATTTGCTAATGTTTTTGTTGGAAAAGTTTCAACCAAGGTCAAATGTGCTTACTTCCAATCTTATTAGATGGATTTTGCTGTCTAATCTTGCAAGGGATTTTGATGATCTTTGAGCATGTTATTTCTTTGCCTGTGAATGTACTTTCCAACCATTTACTAACTCTGAAGCAGGGAAGTGTGAGTTCTGGGAATATGCAGACATACTTTTGTAGCATTTGAATTTTAACTGCTTTATCCATGAATATTTGTTGCTTTTTCTCAGCTTTTTGATCTGTTAGTAGGAATGCAAACTCTATATGAGACAAACTGTGATATTTGAAGGTTATAAGAAATCCTAATTTGTGGGAATTGACAAATGAAAGATTTCCAGGACAATTTGATTTGTATCAGAATGATGAAGAACTGTAGGTATTAACATCTGGGAGGAAAAAGCTCATTAGAAAATTGTCGTGGTTTCAGGTCAGCTCAGTTGGTAACAAAGCACCACGAAGCCGCGCGCTCACCCCCCACCCCCTCGCCTGGCCACGTTGGGATGAGGAGAAAATCCAAAGGCAGGCTCGTGGGTCGAGACAAGGACTGGGAGGGATCACTCCCCACGTATGGTCACGGGCAAAAGACAGGCTCAACTTGGGGAAGAAACAAAATCAGTTTAATTTACTACAAATCAAAACAGAAACAAAACACAAAGGTATTAGGAAGGGAAACCAAACATCAGAACAACCTCCCCCCACCCCTCCCACCTTCCCAGCTCAGTTCCACTCCCGATGCTTTCTACCTCCTCCCCCCGGCGGCGCAGGGGAACAGGGGATGGGGGTTGAGTCAGCTCGC